>JAGTTH010004466.1:0-10489 GCA_022606485.1 Agraylea sexmaculata | reverse complement strand
TGCAAATTATATTATTATAAAAGGGTCTCCCGACGACTGAGCGATCCAAAAATTAATTTATATACTTATTTTCAATATAAACATTTTTAATACATATTAAAGAGCACCGGTCTCGAGAATTCAGGTTCGGTTTAACTACAGACTTGACATATTAAATGTCACATACGAATCAACACGAGATTAAGAAGGCAGAAAACAAGTTATCGGTTAATGTGGCTTACTTTAACAACATTGAATTGAAATTGAATCAAAGCGTGAAATAAATACATTTAAGTATTATATACGCTTATTTTTCCCTGTATTTTCAAATTCACCCTTGAATCTTTACCGCCGATTTGAATGACAGACAACTGGATGTATAAACATCAAGAAGCCTGAGTGTCTCATCTGCTTGGTCCGCCATCTTGATATTTATCATCCACTTGTCCGGCCTTCTAATATCGGTAGTGTCGATCAATTTAATTTAATACATAAAACAAAGTTACTTCTTAGGAACTAAATTATTTTAGGTTAATAATAAACGATAAAGTGAAAAACCTGTATATTAGAAATCAAAGAGACCTGGGCTTATAATATCACAATAAATAATTAATTAATAAGTGCCCTAAAGAAATCTGCAAAGCCACAACTGAATCATACTCAAGCTTATCATGCAAAACATATATTTTTATTGAATAGAATAAAAAGGATTTTATCAAATTTTGTCTTGTTTTAAGAATAATGTAAAATGTAGTACATTTCAAAAGCCGTTAAAATTATTTAACAACGTTAATATGTGGAGTTATGAGGGTAGTTTAACGGTTTAAAGGTTTCTCAGTGTACAGGTGTGTCAATAATAAACTCCTATAATTATTATCAATACGGGTGCATTTTTAAAATAACCTATTTTCTGACACCAAAAATGGGGAAGTCCAATACTGAAATTGGTCATGTTTTCTTGTAATTCCCACGCTCAATTGACTTGCTAATCAGCCATTAGCCTTTTTTATATTGTTGTGATCGTTTGGAAGGAAATGTATATTGTAAGATGGACAAGCACAGGTGTTGAGGAAGAATAGCAAGCAGGTGTAATAATGAGCCGTGGGAGTTTACAAGATGAGGGCACTCTATAAAATAACTGACCATTCCTTGACAAACACCTGTGTGATCAATATAAGGGTAGGTAAATATATACCATAAATAATTTGTCCACACGTGTATATTGAGTGCTGCTTAACATCTATGAGAAACAAACTATGCCCTAGTTATTGAAACAATTAAATATATATTTAATAACCCATATTAATCCATGAGCAATTATCATGAATTTATGTACCTTCCTGATCAAACTATTAAATAAATTTATATTGTGAAAGTGTTACCAATACCCAATAATTAATGATTAAAAATAAACAGTTTATTTCAAATAATGTATTATTCCTAAATTATGAATGGTCTTATTTTGTAGGTTTTTTTGCATTCTCAATAACTTTTCACCATCTTACAAATAGTTGACCTTAAAGTGAAATGACTTAATAGAATCAGTAATTATTATCGACGGTAAAAATGCTATTTGAATTAAGCGTAATTAAGCCAAAAGTTTTAATAAATAAAATATAAGCAAACCTCCTTCAGGAAAAATTTGTATTATATTCAAAAACAGAAAAAAATTATGATAAATGTTATAAAAAAAAAATCGTTTTTTGATTTTTTGTGAAAGTCACTTAGTTAAATAGCCTTTTTGCCGTTGATATGGAATCAAAGTGTAATTAATATATATATATATATATATATATATATATATATATATATATATATATATATATATATATATATACTCTAACTCTCTATATATATATATATATATATATATATATATATATATATATATATATATATATATATATATATATATAAATAAATTAAGATACTTTTAACCCGATTATTTAGGTTACGTTATTGAAACTATTGATCGCTGAATAATAAACAAATATTTTCTTGTCGTCAATGATTGTTCTTTCCTTTTATATGCAATCTTGTTACCAATTATTTTGTAGGCCAAATATATTATTATAAAAAAAAAATTTCAACGTCACTACAATTTAACAAGTCTTGCTACATATTCCCGAAGAAACATATATTGGCTTGAATATAATTTATTTCATTAAGAATTTCAAATTTGATAAGCTCATCGTTGTGACACCTTTTATTTAAACATTGCTCGATTACACATATAAAAATGTCGTACTCATTTAATATAAATAATGTTGGTCTTTAAGTATATGTTTTTGTAATTCTAAGTTTATGTATTATTTTTTTTTTTATTATTTATTATGTATTATATTTGTATATATTTTAGTAGTTCTACAAGTGGGTTTTTGTATCTTTTCCCATAAATTATGTTATGACTCATTAATTATTTTAAACATCAATTGATTATACTTCGTATTAAAGTAAGTAAAAGACTAAGTCTATAAACTTAACATTGTAACAACCAATCATAATGTATCAAAACATTGTACGCAATTTATATTTAATAAAGAAATTGTATAATAAAAATGTTGATCTTACGCCTCTTTTATAATAAAGATAGTTTTGTCTTTAAGATGGTTTATGATAATAATATGAAGGTATTTTGAGCATGTATGACCCGCATGGTCAGTCGCATGTGGGCACCACAATGTTTATAACAATATTACTACACAATATTGCCGATAATTCATAACAATCATTATTACCTGGTTGGAAGCACTATTGAGGGCGAAATATCCAATCGGTGGTAGTAAAGCATGCAAAAGTCTATCTGCGGAAGGTTGTTCTTTGGAAGTTGCTCCTGAAGCATGCCTCAATAATCTTGCAGCAAGATGTCTGAACTGTAATCCTCCTCCTTCGCTGAGTGCCTCCTTGAATCATAATAAAAATAGACTAATTAAATACTTTATCATCGGCGAGAATGGGGAAATGAAGTTTTCCCTGGTGAATGAGATTGTGTGGCATTATTATTGAATTGCGGCCTGCAAACAAAGTTGATGCTTCATCCTTGGGGATCCTGTAAATCCGGAAAGGACCGTTCCGGATCCACCGGACGTTTATTGAATCAGTAATGACTTGTATGTGAATATTCGACTACAAAGTACACCAGCTGAATAGGAATTCTTAGTATCGCAAAAAATATGTAAAAATGTAAACACTTACATTTTGTAAATGGACTTGAACAAATTTTTTCAAACCAAATATTTTTTTTTAAATTAAATTAAAAATCTTTCGTGGGCTTGGAATCGAATTAGGGCCGCCATCTTGAAATCCGGTTTTGTCAAATACGCAGTAAAGGATGTCGCGTCTTTTAAATACGTCATTAATAAAAATCTAATTATTTTTAACATTTTCAATTAATAATTGATATATTTTTGCAATACCTTACCACCCTTCAAAATATTCGCAGTTAATTTAAGCCCATCCTGTAGAATTGGAATATTTTATGGGAAGTGGGTGATTATTATAAAAATATTAGATTAAAAAATACAAAAAAAAATTGAGTGGTTTTTGAAGCCTACTTAAAAATTAATAATAATTACATAAAAGTATGTCAGATTAATTAGCATAGGTAAAATTATATTAAAGATTTTTATTACCAATATGAAGAAAGATTATTACAAGTTATAGTTAACTATGAAATGATTATTTATCTTGTTATTAAAAATTATGGTTTTAATCTGAATGAAATTTTAACTATGTGAATAAATATTTAATAAGATAATAATAATATCAACGTCTTGATGGGATTCCATCATACAAATATTTATGATGACTATTTTAGAAACTCGGGCTTATAAAGTGCACACACAAAGCCAATATGAATAATGTGACGTGCTACTTCCTTCCGGGGTTGGCCCGGTTCATTACGACACTCAAGTTTAAAAAAATCACTTAATAATTGCAATAAAGAATGTGATTGAGTATGCATTATAGACATAGGAGATGGGCCTAGAGTTATTTGAAGATGGAGTTATGGTAGCTGATATGATAATTATATTGCGATAAACACAAACAAGTAGGGTTGTATACAGTCTCCTGTTTGTTCACTGAAATTGGATATCCCGCTGTCAAATTCAATTCATTACTTACATCTGCTCCACTATAAACAATCCAAAGACACCCACTGCTTCGTGTTTCTCCCCTTTACTCAACGATATCGTGCATTTTGCAAAAAAACCCTCGAAAGTCACATAAATATAAAATTTATTAATACTTCGGCAATCAATGAATTATAATTTATTTTAAATATTGTGACGACTTCCCTATTGACGGGAGTCCCTTTATAAGGGGTTGGCCAGGCCACCTTGGCCTTTACAGGAGAATATAGTAGAGATGGTTTCCCAGGCCACCACACAGCAATGAGTACTTAAGATCTAGTTTGCTAAGCTAGATCTACCAAGTGACTCCGGTGCCGTGAATCGAACCCGGGAGTCTTCACTCACGAATCCGTTACACTAACCACTGAGCCACAAGGCGGTTCAGCTTTTTTTTCTTCTAATTTATTTTATTAGGCGGTAAAAGTTGTGCAACCCTTAACTAAAACGAAAAGATTATGTCTCTTACACAATCTAATAGGTCAAATTTAATTTATTTCAAAGAAGATGAAATGAGACATCTTGAACGTACAATGCAATAGTCATAAGTTCAAATCTAGGTTTATTTAAAAAGAAAAACATCAGCTATCGAGATTGAGAATAATATAAATACAATCCTCTCAATCCAAATTCAAATTCACTGATTTCCTGGATTTATATATATATATATATATATATATATATATATATATATATATATATATATATATATATATATATATACTCTTATATATATATATATATATATATATATATATATATATATATATATATATATATATATATATATACTATATATATATTTAGATATATAATTGTTAAGATGGCGGAGCAAGCAGAAGATTAGTGTTGCCTCTGTCAAACTCTTCTGCTTAGTTCACCATATTTATATTAATTTACGCCCTGAGCAGCATTTTTGAGTGTTTAGACACACATATATATATATATATATATATATATATATATATATATATATATATATATTATAATGTACTTTTTTTCTTACTGCACTATAATTAATTATATAACGTTGACCCTAAAAATTGACCATTTCGAACATTAGCATAAAAATCCTGGGAAAATTCGACAAATGTTATAAGTCAAGTTTTAATCAAAACTTGTATTTGGTTATTAGTTTTAAATGTAGACAAAAATATATGGACACATCATCGGTATCTCCAAAATATTATATTTTAAGATTTTAATGCCATATAGTATATGCGGGAATATTAGAAATATTCGTATAGTCAAGAAAAAAATGTTAAATTTTTTTATGGCAAATATCATAATTCGTATTTATAACCTTGATTTGTACGCAATGAATAATAAATCCATTTTATTTATGTTTTATTAAAAATCTTATATAAATATATGAGTAGATTAATTGTGATTTTAGTTCGAAAAATGGATTTATGCAGTCTGCAAAGAAAGCAGACGATTTTAAATTTCTCTTTGTACTCTTAACCATCGATAAAAATATATTTGTTTTATTTGAGCGGCCATAAAATATTTAATACTAAGAACGTTTACCTTATAAATTAATATGTACACACAATCTATCTTTTTTCTGAAGTTAGAGGCTGTTATTGGAGCACGTGCTTGTCTTTATTATGAAATATATGATAAATATAGAATAGATTTGATATTTATTCGGGTCTTGTTTGTTCATTACTTGTGGCTGTTCAAATCAATTATACTTGTTGGCGATGTCATGGTCGAATAGTCCTCGTGTCGATATCGACTTGGTGGTTGTTCCTCTTTAAACAACCCCCAATTTTGTTTGAAGATCCTCACTAATTAAATTGGCCCTGCTTTTAGATGCGATTCAAGTAGAAATATTATTTCAATCCTGAAATATTCTCAATATTACAAGAGGAGTTAAATGTGAAATGTATTAAATAATTATTATTATGTGTATACGACTCGAGGAGCTTTTAACGAAATATTATTACATTAGAGCTTCTGATAACTCTCTAAAGAAAATGATATTTAACAAAAATTAACGATTGTTTCATACAATGAATTCTACTCGTAATGAGAGGTTCAATTTTATATATGTTAACCTGTTTCTGATATGTTTAACTATCAAACAAATAAATCAGAGCAAACCTGAAGTCAGACAATCGATCTTGTAATATTATTCCTTGTCTTTAAAATCGCAATATATAATGGATTTTTTTTAATACGAGCAGGATTCGAACCCATAACCACTGTTGTGTTTGAAGTCATATTCCTATCTTGTATAAGTAATTAATTCCCTATAAATATACCAATTTTTATAAAACCTAACTAAGTGGCTGGAGCACTGCGCGGAGTTTTCTATATTTTATATATAATAATGTAGTCTCGATTATAAAAGCGCCTGTTAGTGCATAAACCCCCTCCTTCGCCACTACATTGCTGATGATGAAAAATATTTAAAATAAGCGAAAAAAATAATATATTAAATATATAATTATTAATAATTAAAAATATTAAAAGTGCTTTTGGATTCGAGTTTATGTCACTATCTTGGAATCAAATGTTTCTGTGAAGTAGTGACTGTTGCGTGTGTATTGTGTCTGTTAAATACGAAATAATTTTATTTTTCGCTAATATTTGCGATATTTTAACATCCCTTAAAATATTCCCAGTTAATTCATGTCCACCCTGTATATAATGTAAAGAACAAACTACATTTTATTTACTTTACTACAATTTATTTCCTACCTTCATTAAGTATTCGCCGATTAAATAATGAGTAATTAATGATAGAAATCCGATAGTTGGCGTCGTTTATCGGGACTACACTTTATTATTTATTATGTTTTTTTTAAATTATCTAATATATATATATATATATATATTAGATAATTTTATATATATTAGATAATATATATATATAAATAATACTAAAGCATGAACCATCATCACTTTGGCATTACAGGAAAAACCTAATGCGGTTCGGTAACGATGGACTTTTGTCAGAATTATAGAAGATACAAGATAAAAGAAACTTAATTATATAACAAATACAACGTATAATTAAAAATATCAAGTAATGAACATCACGAATGCCTGTATGAGAAGTATGAAAGGTAGAGGAATTCTTTCATACTTCTCATGAATGCACAGTTGGGCATGATAAATATGTCATAGATCTGGTTAATTAATTAATAAAATTATCTAAGAATTTATTATAATTTTATATTTTTTTCGAATTAAATTATCCGATTAACGAGTCGTGTATGCAGAGTGGCGGTATAAGAATGTATGTGATTTGAGTATGTATTAAATAATATATAAGGCTGCGAGGGGTGATGGCGCACCTGATAGTGGTTTAGATGTGCTCTTGCTACGGAGTCCATAAGGGCGAGGGCTGCATGTGCTACAATAAGAGCAGGGGTGGGTAGTTGGTCCCCGGGGGGTGGAGCCGCCAGGGCGCAGCACCCAGCGCGCAGACCTCCTCCAAGTTCTGTACTCCTCAAAGCAGCACACACGCGAGAAAGGCTTTCTCCCTACAAATTATTATATTATATTACACACAATGTGATTTCAAAATATTCATAATATATTTACCGGAGCATGTTCAGCTGCGAGATTCACCAGAGTGGCAAGTAACCTCAGAGACGAGTCGATCAGATCGCATGATGCTGGAGACAATGGATCCTGGGCGGATCCACACCATTGTGATACTAAATCCACCAAACCGCAGCACAGACAGTAGCTACAATAAAATAAAATTAGATATATTAATAAATGCTACCATTTACGATATCCCAAAATGTTCATATACAGGATGGACTTGAAATAACTGAGAATATTTTAAGCGTAATAGCTCAGGGGATAAGACGCGTGGCTACAAATACTCTGCTCATGGCTTCAAATCTCGCTCAAGTCATTTTTTTAAATTGATTTGATTGGTTATTACGACTGGGAGATCGGGAATAATATTAATAAAATCCCGATCGATCGTCTCGATCCAGGTTTACTCTTATTTCCTGTGTCCTGACCTGTGTAACGAGTAATAGTTAAGATCACCGACAGACAATTAATTAACACGTTGTTGTGTATAAAAAACACTCTCAGAAAGACCCTTTCTTAAATAAAAGCTCCTCGGAGCGTAAATAAATAAATAAATTACGACTACTGAGAGATCGGGAATAATATTAATAAAATCCCAATCGATCGTCTTGATCCAGGTTTACTCTGATTTACGAGCCTGACTGAAACAATAAGTGTTGCCTCTGTCAAACTCATCTGCTTGGTCCGCCATCTTGATACTTATAAATCTAGTTGTATGTCCTGCCTATATATCGGTAGAGTGGTTTTTATTTTAATGTAAATTGTATTTTTATTGTGATATTTCATGAATGTATTAAATATATTTAAAAGCATCCGTGTATCCCATTTTTATCTCAATTATATAAAGTGTATTTGAATGAATTTAAAATATTTTACGGCAAGGATTTGTGAAGAATTTATTGACACTTCTATTTGTGGTTCAAGTGTGTAAAATTATCTTAATTTTTATTAATTGAGATTTTTTCTATTTGTCATCGTGCGGCCGTTTTATCTAGCTGTATTGATGTAAGCATTTCGGGAGATCATGGTTTCAAAAGTATTGTTAATCAATCCTTCTCATAAGAAAATTATCAAGACTTCTTCATAAGAGTGCATCTTTTTTTAACTGATCGACTCTCTCCTATAACGCACATCGACTGTATTCCAAACGATGGTCGTATATCAAACAATAACATTTTTTTGCAACCAGCGTAATGGCTCAGGAGATAAGGCGCGTGTTTGCAATCCCAATCGTTTGTCTTGATCCAGGTTCACTCTGATTTCCTGTATTGTAAGGTAAATACTGATTATTAAGTCGGTGGCCTGTGAATAGGAATAGTTAAGATCACCGACAGACAATTAACACGTTGTTGTGTCTAAAAAAAACCCTTTCAAAAAAGCTCCATCAGAGATGTAGGTTCTCTGGTATTCCAGATGACTGTTTTCTCTTAATAATAATTACGTTTAACAGACACAATACACACGTGACAGTCTATATTAAGTATTTCACAGAAACAGCTGATTCTAAGATGGTTTCCAAAACTCGATTTCAAAAGCACTATTAATATTTAAAAAAAAAATTAATAACCAAAAATTTTTTTATAAAAAATATTTAAATAAAAAATATGTTCACACTTATTTTAATTTATTTTCTAGGTATAATCTGAACTATTAGAGCGGTGATTAAACAAAAGTCAAGGTGAGTCAAGTTGAAAACCACTGAATTAAGAAGGAATTTTAATGAGTGAAAATATTATATCCCATTATATTATGTTTTATTAAACATACATTAGGTGGAATTCCATGAATAAAATCATCCAGAATGGGGAAAAAACAACACAATCTTCTTGTACATAATTAAAAACAATCCAATTTTACTTCGTGGAATACTTTTTAATAAAATATCTGAGTTCTAATAAATTAGAATACAGATGAAATATGGTAAAAGGGCAAATATTTCGTTTTCATTACCATGCTAATATGTTTTCGAAAGATACACAGAATATTTATAATGTAAAAGAGAATAACGTAAAAATTGGATACAATCTCTTCTAAGAGAATGTATAGACACAATAATACACAACTGAATCATATTTATTATCAATTAATTGATTTGTTTATTTTAAATGAAAATAATTGATCAATCACGATATGAAAATACGTCAATACAACTCTAATTTTCGGATTGCCTTAATTTTTAAAAGAATGTAAAATTATCAGAAATATTATAGAATATCAGTTTCCCAGACCACAACTATAATGCCATTAGAAGGCTCTAATGATTATTAATTTTATGTAAATACACTTGAACAGTTTTTGTTTATTTTAATTGAATATATTTTTAAGCTAGCCATTGCCAAGGTAGACTTTTAATAATAAGAATATTTTAAAGGGTTTTTATAACCAAAAATTATCAAATAATATAAAACAATCACCTGTTATTGGCAACCATATTTCTCAATAATAATAAGCCGCTGATTTATTCGAAACAAAAATTGTAAAAGTTGTATTTTAAACGATACACAAGAAAATGTGAAAAATTCTTAAATTAAGTTTTTAAATAGGGTGAAAAAATATTCATATTTCCGAGACTCTACATCCCCATAATATCAAGGGTATACTGCCAAAATGTTTAAATATCAAGGGTATACTGATTTCCTGTATTGTAAGGTAAATACTGATTATTAAGTCGGTGACCTGTGTAACTATTAATAGTTAAGATCACAGACAGACAATTAACACGTTGTTGTGTATAAAAAACCCTCTCAAGAAGACCCTTTCTAAAAATAAAAAAGCTCCTCGAAGCGTAAATAAATAAATAAATAAAAAATGCATAT
>JAGTTH010004464.1:0-72774 GCA_022606485.1 Agraylea sexmaculata | reverse complement strand
TTTTTCGGAATCTCCGAATAAATGCGAATGTGAAAAAACTGACTACATAACTGCGATCAGACTAATTTTATATAAGTGTAGTCTAATAGACATTTAAGCACAATTTTCTCCGAATACAATCAAATGACACAATGAGGCCAATATGCATTATTACTTTTGCTCTATACCGGTTTGTATATATTAAATTAAAGATGTTGCATTCGTGATGAATGTAATAATGATGAAATGGGGTCGGGTTAAAATGTCAAATTGTAATCATTAGCCATTATTTGCTTAAATTATTTGTGTGTAAATTCCTACATGTATACCGGTTGGTTTAATGAATACAAATTTGACATTGAAATATGTTAAAATCAGCCATTAAGCTCGTCTATTTGATGACACTTAAAATCTACTTCATTATTTCCGAAGGTCACGGCTTTCAATTAATGTATGCAAAATGTTGTATCATACAACTTGTCGGTGAAATATTGAATAACAGCTTGATTTGAATAAAATTGTCGGAATGACTTTCGAATGGGAGATTAAAATGGTGAATTTGTGTCGTTCACCCGCGAATATGAATCATGGTTGTACAAGATATTTTAATAACTTTATTTGTATGATAAATCAGCGATCGTGAAGCACGCTGCTGATGTTATGTAACTGAAAATCCAGTTACAGTGGACTTTTGCTGCTTATTTTAATCAAACCACTTATCTTGCCTACAATTGGGGACAGCCTTGACTCTAAAAGTATTGTCAATATTCATGAATATTTAAATATGTTTGTAAAACAATAATTAAAAATATACACATTGTATATTACTCATCGAAACAAACACAACGCGTCACTTTATTGTTCGTCGTGTTAAGTTAGTAAGGACACTTACGTTTAATTTATATTTATATATTATATATACACTAATGATTAAATATTCAAATTTCTACATATAATATATCCTGAAGCCTCACACCATCAACATTCAAAACTACTCAACTAGCCAAATAAAATTTACACAATAATAAGTTTTAAATAATTTATTTCAGTCCATATAAGGCAAAAGTATGTATGTGTGTATAAAAAAAACAAATACCACAATATTACAAACAAAAATTGTACAAATATATGAAAAAGGCAGTAAGCTCTGTTGGCAAACTTACTGAAGCAAACAAAAAGAAATAATTATTTATTTACAGAGTTATAAAAATAATGAACTTACGCTCTTAGATCACTCATGCAGTGGCGGTAGTTTTTTGCGAATGATTCGCATTACATATAAATACATAATCATTTAATAATTAAAAACACAACAAATTATATGCAAAATTAATATATACATACAAACAGATACTTAAACCATTCAGCGTGTATAAGTGCATCGAAAATGTATATACAGAGAATAAATATTTTTGTCACAGTTGTTCGAGAGTTTATTTAACGGTCGGTTTAAGTAAAGTTTGAGGTAACTATCTTTGCGTAATTAAGTCTACTAAAGTATAAGTGAGCAAAACATCCACGAGTACAACTAAGCTCAGCGAAAGAAAGCGAAGTAAAGTTCGGAAAAATGAAAGAAGAATATAACAGTTTGTTTTGATTTAGGATAGAGTGACTCAAAAGACTTATGGCACTGCGAAATATTCACGACGGAAAGAAATCATGATTTTAAGAGTAACTCAAAAAAATGTTTCAATAACATGTCTAAGTCTACTTAACACTATTCTTCGTTATCATTATAAGTGTGTAAGCAATCTAACATCATTGCGCAACTTTTAGTGCACGGTACGCACAGAATATATTGCAAAATGCCTATAAAGAGGGAGAAAATAGAAACCAGTCACTCGATCCTCGTTGCAGATGGAAAAAAGATGGAATAGATCACCAAAACATTGCTTTGTGATTTTGTAATGTCTTAGATACTTACACGTATTATTAAATTATTTATTTCAATATACACAGTGCGTATTTGTATTGTTTGGGATTATATTTACATAGAAGGTCATGTGAGATTGGCAATGTTTCGGTTGGAAAAAGCTGAAGAGAGTGTTAAGCGTCTACGCATCATCTCCTTCATCATCATCATCATCGTCGTCTTTGTCATCGTCATTACTGTCACTTATGGTGAGGGTGCCACTGCCTGAAGCTCCGCCTCCACCAGAGCTGCTTCCAGACAGACTAGTGAATATCCTCAACAGACTACCGATGCCACTTCCTCCTCCTGAAGACGAGCCTCCGCTAGATGAAGAACCTCCCGAAAGACTTCCCAAAACTCCACTCAACAGGTTAATTTTAGGCCCGATGAATTGCAATTTGGGTTGGATTAGAGAGGACAATATATCACCGAACCCGCTTCCAGTGCCTGGAGCCTCGATTCCGTACTGTTTGTTCTTGGCAATATTATTCTTGTCCAATTGATCGATCAACCTGGTCTTCGAGTCAATCAGCGAGTTGATTTTCTGCATATGCGTGCACACAAAACAATCGTATTGAATACCAATTACAAATGGCATGAACATGTTTTTACATATTTTTTTTATTATTTTATATTTACCCCGAACACGAGACCGAGAATGGCATTTTTGGTTTTCCATCCAGCCTCTTGAATTGGTTCTAAAAATCTTTTACCCCTATTTTCTTCCTCGTTTGCGCTTAAAGCTTCCTGAAAATTTGCAAGCGGTTAAATACACATACATCCTTCGATAAATTACATATTTTGATCTCTTAAAAAAATATACATTCACTATTGGATATCAATACGACAGCGTTCAGACTTCAGGATTAAGTAGCAATAAAATAATATTAAACTAATTTATTCAAAATACTTTTCAATTACAGTGTATAAGTAATTTTCTTGATAAATTGATTAGATGCGTTATATTAATGTAAGCATTGATATATATATATATTCCACCCATAATTTACATTTTATATGAAAATTATAATAAATAATTTAAACAATAAGGAAGGCGAATTCCACTAATTATGATATGGATAATTTTTATTTTAACTTTTAAGTAGTAAAAAAAATACAATTATTAAAAATTCCTAGGTTTGGATTAATAAAATCGATATAATTTTTCCTGTTAAATATACTTCATATGCTTGTAAGTGATAAAAATTAACCCAAATTTAATTATATTAAAGTTAGTTAATAAATATCTACTTTTTATGATTAAATTGGGATTACCAGGGATTTTTTATACATCATTTAGTTATATTATCATGTCGCAAGATTTATCATTGAAGTCTACGCCAATGAAGCTTTTGTTATAAGACAAAAGCAAATATTCCTTTATATTTCCAAATGGTCCTAAAGAGAATGCATCTGCGTCAAATGATTTAACTATTATATTATTACCTTAACAAGTATGTAACCAAGTGTGCGGTAATGAAACTTTCTCGCATCGTTTCCGCATTACGTGAATAAATTTTATATAATAATCAACTACGGCTAAATTCACTTCCCATGCTATTCAAGATCAGACATCCTCTTGATCAATGTCATGGTGGGAGCGATCAATACTCCATATTAAGGTGAATCTGCCTTTCTCGTGTTGCGTAATTGAATTAAAATATATTTCACATTGAATACAATGCCATAGCATAAAGATGGCTAGTATAATTAATTCACACATTCATCATTATGAAATTAAAATGAGACGACGATTATGTGGCTTCTTCAAATCTGCAGATGATGTGGTAATATTATGAAATAAATAATCAAAAATGAAACACACTCTTGATGTTATATTAGCTGAGGTTAGACAGAGAAAGTCTTGGAGTAAACATAGTTTGCGGTCGTCACGCCGCTGTTACTGAATTACGACTTCTTTTTATAGACAGTGTCACTTAAGATGCCTTTTAAAAAAATGTTTATATTCGGAAAATTTGAATAAACGACCATTCATTGTATAATTTCGAGTGTGTTATGTAAATATTATAACCGACTATCACACACAATCGTTATGTTATTCTTAACAAGTATCAAATAACATTGGAATATTGCAATTAAAAAAATGTTTTTTTTTGTGAATTAATTTTGATTGAATTTTTAGTAATTTTTGGGATTTTTTTCCCTCATAAATTTTATCTACTTTGAATTTTTTTTCTCATCATATTAATTAAAATTAATTGAAACCAATTTGCAATATATAAATAGTAAATATCCTCTTTATGTTACTCTGTTTAGTTTAGTTAATAACCATTTTCTTATTTTAAACCACAAATTTTGGTAATACAATTTGACAATGTGAGTAATTTTATTGCCGAACCAAACATAAATATATTTTTTTAAATGACCATATATTTATATAAAAAATAACATCGATGCAAAACGCATTATGAATAATGAAGATTTATGCTCATATTCTCACCGCAATTTGAGACTGGGTCACCTGAAAATTCATTTACGTACAAGCTCAAAGGTATCGTAGGTTATTTTTAAAATACCGCGATTTCATAAGATAATTGTAAGCGCAGTAGGCGAACGTTGACCGATAGTCAAGGTAAACATCTCAGTCAATTGAAAAAAATGAAAGTAACTTCAACAAATTGAGAACATTTCAAATAAATCACACATTGAATCGCAATTTTAACTGAACTCAGCATTCGAAGGTTGATCATGTATGATACCCGATTTCTTGTAAATGATTGAGATACTCGTATGATAAGTCGGTCATTGAAAATTGCATAACGTCAATTAATTATTCGATACGCAAATAAAATCTATGTGAAGACACTAATTAACAATTCATTAATCAGAAATAGTCAATAGTTTTTAATTCTTACAAAAAAATTATTTATAATTCATCATCAAGTACATCATTCGTCAAGCTAGGAGGATCAATATTTGATCATCGTTTTACATCAAAATGTCACTCAATGATGATATTAATACTTGGTTTTATGACAGTGAGATGAAAAGTTGATATATTAAATGAAAATTTAAAATACAATGAGTTTTTTGAAAAATACATATGAATGTACTACTGACTTACTGACTAAGTGTCAATTATGTTTTTTAACAATTTTTGATTAATGTAATGGTTAAAATATTAACACAATGACCTACAAAGATACCCATATAATAAAAATATCAATTTGAAAAATACAAAATATTAATTTAGATAAGGTTAGGTTAGGTTAGGTCATTATAATTTGTTGTATAATAAATTCGAAGCTTTTTCCTCTTCTGCTTCAAAGCTGTTATACGACTTATGTATTCTTATAAGGATGTGGCCCACCCAGTCTTCCAAGGAAGAAGGTTATGATTTCTGTTATGCAATATAGTAGGTTCGATGACCGAGCAGAGAGGAAGAAAGCGGTTGCCATAGAAGGCGAAAGTCGAATCTGTGTTTATCGTGTCCGCATATAAACACATGCTGTATTTGATACTATCGGTACATATTGCAATACTTCCTTTTTGTACGGAAATACTAAGAAATCAGCTTAATTGTAATGTTGACTGAACACGAAAAGCTCAAGTCACTTTTTGTGAACTTGACATTTCCCCTGTTTATTGTAAATCTTCTAAAAAATCCATTAAATATGTTTGCGTATGCGATTTTTTTCACCGCACTCGTCATAGACTGATTACATCAAAGATCATTCAAGGCTATTTTTAAAAATGTTTTCTTGCATTAAGCGATTTTTCTTCAATAATTGAGAAGCTGACACCGTTTGATTATAACTCAAGGTCTTGACCGGGGCAACTGGCTTCAATGTGTAATGTTGAAACAAACCCTCATTAAGTATTCTATTAATGCTTGGTTGCGTTATCATATGTCAACCATGTTTGGCCTTTGCGACCGCCAATGCCAATCTCGATTAAAAGTTAAACGATGTTTGTCTACTTTATATTATATTTTTGTATAAAGCATCATCGCGCTATGGCTGATTACAAAATCTAATGTGTTGTAAAAGATGTTAAAATTTATTTCACAAGCGATGAGCTCCATTAAGTGCATATCGAATACCTGTTCTACGAGTGCGAATTATATATGTTTCAAAACATAACAGAGCTGTTATTATTTTGTTTTAAATACAACGCGCAATTTATTGATGAGTTGGTTGACCTAGTGAATTTTAAATTATCGTACACGACCAATTTAACAGGACTGATAAAAGTAACTAATGCTGTAATAATGAAGAGAATCTGCATCACGTCATGGTGTAGACATGCGAGATGATTGCATAATCTTTCACAAACACGGTGAAAACACTCTTTTGCTATCCTAATTTATTTTCAATAAAAAATTCAATGTCATAAAAATTTTGTCCGAAAATCAACCACCGTAAAATAATGACGAATATTTGGACGAAAAAAATTGAGTAAGATTTTCCAATTTCACTCGGTGGTTGTTTTTGAATAAGTTTGTATATTTTACGGTTATATTGAACGACTCCATTCACTTTGCGATATATAATGCTGTATTGTGCATGTTGTAATATTGGAACCTGTTAGTCACTTTTGTCTGATTTTGTCCACTGAATAGGCTTTAAAGAAAATACATGTGCAAATTGTTAGTTAAAAAATATTTTTTTAAATAGTTCGGGTTTTATATGTGCGTTAGTCCACGCGTTGAAGTCACCACGTGAAAACTTATTATTTTACGATCAATAAAAATTTCCTAATATTATGGAAATAGATTTGTATAATGTTGTTATTAGTATGGGATATAAAAATCATTCAAGGTGCCTTACAACATACATATTACCAAACACCCGTGATATTCAAATACAATAATGAAAACTGCTTCAATACAATTAATGACATTTAGAGCAGATCAATATTCCGATGGCGTATCGGTTACAGATGATGTTAGACTAATAGATTAATTAGCACATCCATCGCGAGCTTTTCGCTGTTTTTCACTTACATTATCCGGCGCTAAGCTATCGTCCTCGTGAAGTTGTGCTTGTCTCCTAGTCCTGGGAAGGGCAGAAGCCTGGTGCAGCACAAGCAGTGCAACCACTAGGGCCACAGTCAATCCACTAAACGACCTCATGTTGAATCTGAAAATGTTTGACAGTTTGTATAAGAGGAATAATTGTGTATAATACGGCTGACTAGAGCTCGCTGCTGGTGAAAGCAAGCGAACGAGCGTACGTATGGATTGTGTGTATATTGAATGAATGGATGTGTTCAGTCCGAGTGACGGAGAGCGAATAAGCTGTACGCCGGTTACCGGGCCGTCATGAAACTCGAAGAGGTGGTTGTTGGTGAAGGTGTATGTATGTATGTATGTTGTATACCTGGCTGCAGGTAAGGCAGGACAGTGAATGGCAAGACGTTGGCGATCACAGTGATATTTCTACTGCGCGAAGCTGGTCTTAGCCTTGAATCTCCTCCCTGTCCGACGCTAAGGAGCGAAAGAGACGAGTACTTGTACTTTCAGTACACAGTACTTCAAGACCTACTCGGGTACTTGCTCTGAACTCGCCATTCGTACACCTCCTCGCTCGCCATGTGATCCTGATACTCCTAGACTCTGTCCTTTGAACTAGCGCTGCCCTACTATCACTATTCCTTCGCCTATTCGCTCTATACATTTTTATTTAAAAAAATCCACCCATATCAATAAAATTTACCTCGAAATGATTAATTTGATTTATTTATTAGACTATGTTATTGTTTTTGTCTATTAAGCAATCGTTTTTTGGATGCGTACAACAAAAAAAACGGATTGATGCTACATTAATAACTAATTTATTAATAAAATAATAACTGTATATATATATATATATATATATATGAACTCAACAAATTTTTAAGACATTAAATTGAAATAATCTAAATATATTTTACGGGGCGGTAGGGTATCGCAAGGTTTTTTGTATTTTCATATATAGAAATATAGAGTAGAGATTCTCACTAGTGATTATAGCGTATATATGTATGTATAATTTATACTATAACTAATAACGATACCCCATAACCCCTTAAAATATATATATATATATATATATATACATTTTTTCAGTAGTATTTCATTTTTACATACCTACTTCAAGTCAGTGTAGTAAATGTTCTAATCGAAATTCCGATTTAAACTATGAAATAACATGAGTTCATTATTAATAGTAATTATTTTAAAATAAAATATTGGAAGGATTTAGAGTAGTTTAATTTGATCTAGTATTCACTGTTTTCATAAAATATACCCAATGACATATTTTATTAACCCTGGCATTTCCGGATTAAAATGAAGCATTTTTCTTTAATATCATGTTAAGAATTTCACCCACATAACACGAGTAATACATAATTAACGGCAATTATTTTTAATTTAAATAATAAAAAAACCATAACGTTTTTATTTATTTTTTTATAAAATTCCAATATTCCTTAAATGGTTTTATAATATATAATTGAAATAAAAATATTCAAATTTATTGTGTTTTGATTTCAGGAAAATGAAATCAACTTGTTTATTGTAAATCGTCTTCTTAATTCGTAAATAAATTATCGAATTGATTCACAACGGGTTTCGATTATGCAAATCGGTTTGGACTTTGACTTTTGTTGAAACGTTTTTTTCAAACCCGCTCCAAAAACTGATGTATAGATATTGTACATCTTTTTTTCGCAGAGTTACGGAATCTCTTTGAGTTATAGAAAACACTGATAAAGTTTATGCAATTTAAGATTCTTAATAAATAAAATGTCAAATGATACATCGTAGCGTTGCTAAATAACTCTATGTAATTATTTTATTATGATGAAAGTAACAGACATAGTTTCTCTATGTAATAAAATACCCTACAATTTACAGTTGTGAAAATATTTTGCATTTTTTAAGTTATTTAATTGCTCCATAAAATAATAGATTATGACCATATCTCATAGATGTATAAATTGAACTATATTATATAAAAAATCTGTTATCCCCCGTATTCTATGACTTAAAAAAATCATTTCATTTTTAAAGGTTAATAAATATTAAATTAGAAGCAAAACTACGCGTATATTTTACACAATTAATTTAGACACTAAATATCGATTTTTAAGCAGAACAATGACATTATTTAATATCCTTAAAAATTTTGAACCCATTCATCTACTTTTTTATTGACTTTATAATTTTATATTATTGTTTGTCATTGTTCAAATTATCAATATGCAAAAGGTTAATGAATTTTAATAACAGTCATATTTTATTTTACTGCTTGTATTTAAATTTATCAGTAATATCAGTAGGAAAATGGACTAAATAGTTTCTTCGGGTTTATTCTGTTGAAAAATGTTTTCATAACATATAATTTTTACTACATACTATTATTGATAATAACAATTTAATTGTATATTGATTTTGAATATGAATATATTATATATTTCAAATTTATTTCAAATAATGTGAATTTAATTAGTTTTAAAAATTAAAATGAATGGAAAATGTTACACGGTATTGAATAATTGATATAACAACAATATTGAGGGCAGATAATATTGCATAAAATAGACATAATCAAGAACAATATTACATATTTTTATCTAATGCAATATTCCCACGTTCATCTTTACTTTGATTACCTGCACAATAACAACAATATTATGAAAAATACACATTATGATATGATTTGATGCTTTTAGGTCATTTCCGCACCGTAGAACATTTTCCTGCTAAAACCCTTATCTTTTCATGATTTTATTCACATCTTTACATAATATGCAAATAAACATATTTATGAATTAATTAATTGATGATATAATTATTTAATGAATTAATTAAATAGATAATTTATTAATGCTTTCATCAATATGATGATTGATAAATTAGCATAATATAGTGCAAATAAAAACCATCATCGCGAAGGTTTTTTTATTGTTAAAATGACCGCCAAAATTCTTCGCAAATCTATCAATGCTCTAAAAAGTTTCGAACATTACACGTCTGTTGCGACTCTTTTTACTAATCGTTCGATGATTATGATTTCGAAATAATGGAAAAAAGGGCGATCAAGGCGAAGCTGCATTTTTTTTCGATTAGCTTTCACAATAATTCAGAGTTGACCTTATTAAATAATATTTTAAAAAAAAAGTTTTGTGTGTTATCCATTAGATAGACTCATATATGATATAATGACCTAGTTGCTTTAGTTAGACTTCGACCGGTTCCTAAAGCATTTAACTAAATGCAATTAGTTTTTCGATGACCTTATTTCATCACCATCGGAATTATTATTTCGAGTATGAAAATACATGATTTATGAAAAGAGTCGAGCTGGTGTAAAAACCATAACCTTGTTGAGCACATTAACCGCAGCACTTCAAACACATAAAAATCTCCACACATCTCTTCTCAGTTTACAGATTGTAAACATATAAAATGTTTGCAATAATAAATATGTTGTATAGTATAGAAGTGAACACACAAACTAAGATCATGTTCTTGTTTATGTCACAACCTACGCCAACGTAACGTAACTTTAAAACTGGATCTGAAATGTTTTTTTATTGTTCTACTGTAGTTGATCTTTAGTACCTACTTTAGTATTACATAATGATGTCATTTGAATTCTCAGACAATGTATTTCATCTATTGCCGGTTTACCAAATCTGTTGAGAAAAGTTTAATATTGCGTATTTTATAAAAACTGCGTATGTCTACAAATACGGTTGTCATGGGTTCAAATCCCAAAATCTCGAGTCTAAACAAAAAAAATAGTTATTACGACTGGGAGATCGAGAATAATATTAAAAATATCCCAAACGATCGACTCGATATAGGTTTGCTCTGATTTCCTGGATTGAGAGGTAAATAGTGAGGCGATTATTAAGTCAACCAGAGCCGCTCTGTCGGTAACTTGTGTATTATAGCTAGTAATAATTAATATATATCATCGAAAGATAATAAATTAACACGTTTTTGTGTCTAAAAAACCAAATCTTTCTCAAAAAGCCGCTCGTGACGTATACATAAAAAACAAACAAATAAATAAGTATTCTGGCTTTATGAAAATAATCGAGTTATTTTCAAGGAGATATAATAATTGATTAATATTAACAATGGTAATGAAAAAAAGGCTGTTTTTTTTTCTTATATTTACTTAACTAGAATAGTATTTTTTTTATGGAATCATAAAGGAAATCCATAATAATATTAACCATTTAAAAATACACTTAATACAGGTTTTTTTCCAATTACATATTGTTGCCATTTGTTTTATTGAATAAATATGAGCGAAATTAGGCTTCAGTAGATCAAAGATGAATTTCCTCTAATTATATTAATCTAAGATTCTTATTCTATTTTAATCTCCATCTAAGTGATTTATAATATGTAAATATACGATATATTATTCTAAAAATGAGCACATAAAAAAGCTCTCATCTAAACATAAAAAAAGAAATTAATCATTGATATTATATTCACTTAATATAATTATTTATAAAATTATAATATTTTTTTCAACAAAATATGTATAAACATATAATAAATATGGTTTAAATCGAATAATCAACATAAGATCCGTCATCGTCAAGTATGTAAGTAATAAGTTTCCGGTGTCTAAAAATATTTGTATTTTCACCGAAAAAACTCGTTCTTTGAAGAGGTCGACTTTCACTTTCATCTGCATAATATAATATGAAATAAAGAATGTGAATATTGCGTAATATTGCCAATAGAATAATATAATCTCAATAACAATTCGTTGTGATGATAATTATGCCGAAGAAAGTAACACACTCGCGCCCAAACAATTTAATATGTTCCCATGAACTATTACACAATATCACTTCTTTCTAGTATCGGCGTGTATTTAATTTAATTATATAATCGCACGTTTCTACGATTTTAAAAGTAAAACTGGTATGTAAGATGTTTAATAAAAATAATGAGAATGATACTCATTGTTACTCTTGTAAAAAGTCGATTTGAATAACAATATTGTATATAGGAGAAATATTTAAATGTGATTTTATTCAGCTTTATAAAAAAAGGAAATAGCACTTTTTAATTATCCAACCACGATTCTATTGATGCAGGTTTTCCCCACAAAAAGATGACTCAATGGTACTTATTGTTTTTTATAGCATATTATGATTTCGTCGTTGATTTGGACAAAAAATGTTGAGTGGGAAAAAAAACAACCTATGAAATAAGAAAAAAATGTCTAGAAAAACTTCATCTTCCAATACGAATTGGGGACATTCGGCTACTTGCACAATATTAGTCTGTCATGATTATTCTCGTGAAATAAGTATTTATATTTTGTATAAAGTATCTCCAATGCGTCATGGTCTTATTATTCACCGACACAATCAAGGGAAAATCCGGCTTTAACAAATCTTTGAACCTACTCATAAGAGAAAGAGAGTGAATATTATTCAAAATCTTGCTGTGATTTTATAATTGTATCAATCCAAATAATAATATATTCCAAGTAACATGACGATGTTAAATTAATTGAAATTTAACCTTAAATACCAAAAGTTGAAAAAAATAAAATAATTTGAAAGATGTATTGATTGGTATCACAATTACTCAAGGTTCTCAATAGGGTGGGTCTATTTAATTTTGAACAGAAATATTGTACATATTCTCAACCTTTCAATGCAACCGATAATTATTATAAAAATCATATATTTTTTACTTCATCTATCACTGCAATACGTTGTCATTATCTGCTGATATATATTTTTTATTCTTAAGAATTAAAATCCACGATTATACTATTTACAACCTAGGTACGATTTTTCTATAGTGTGCCTTTGTTAAGTTAAAAATAAATGCATTTTAACATTATATTAAAGAGTATTAAATGAATTAACCTCATATGCATATTAATCCATTTTTTCGGAATTATTTTGACATAATGTTAAATGTTTAAAATCTCTGATTGGTTCAACTGATTTCTGAAATTGAAATATATGCTTATGTATATATCTATTAATATTATTTATACATAGACGATAGCTGTATTTGAATCGTTCAATTTCAAATTACTGCTAATACTTTAAGTAATGAGTATGTTCATCGAAGTTGAATGGACTACTCTCACCGTTCGTTCGTTGACTACTTTCGTTTTCACTGCAGGAAGAACGGTTTAGTTTGTATATTAGTAAATAATTTAGCTCTAATCTTATTGAATCTTGTTGACAGATTAGAATGGTAAATATTGAAAAAATGTAATAATTTAACATATTTCACAGTTGATTGCATTGAGAATGCAATCGATCGAGTCTTTGTTGTAAAATCCCAACCGTGCGATACTCGAGCTATTTCCGGTTGTAATACATTATAAAAATTAAACAATGATCACAATGGATAGTAAAATAAGAAATTGTAGTTTGAATTTATTAAATGTAGACCTTGGTCCACCTCGTAAGCGGCAGATGAGAGAGTATACACGTGCGTGTGTGATTGTATTCAATTATGATGACGTGTGTGAGGTGTGATTTGATCAATACGGGTTAAAATGGCATACTCACATGAATGTCCCCTCCACTTTCCTTAGACGGGGGGAAAACGAAAATGGCGCGAAAAACTGACGTTCACGTCACTTGAATTTCGATACCGACGGCGGATACACTCGAATGCAAAGCGAAAGTGGCTTTATTGATGATATACGAATTAAATGACTTTTGTAGAGCAGAATGACGGTGCCGTGCGACTTCACCGGTCGGCGGTGTATAATATGAGGAGTTAACAGCGAACACTAGTGGCGAGCCCCCCTCAAGCCTCCTCCTCGACACCAACCTTCTTCAACATACAAATTTCACTTTTTATTTCATTGCCATCGTTGTACGTCGGCTGACATTGGAATTTCACAAGCCGATTCTTCCTCTATCGTGACATTATTCATTCATTCTTCCGCGGGAAGTACTTACGCTATTACTGCAATATCAACATCACATTGTAATACGTAATCAATAAAAATACACATCTTTTAAACTTTGATGTATTTTAGAATATTTACTCTTTGAAAATCAACAAACAAAAAAAAAACAACCCACAAAAATGCAAAGCACCTTCATATAATTCTGGAGAAGATAGGTTTGATATGTGTTAGAATATGTTAGCTTTTAAAAAAATACCTTTAACCGTTAGAAAATAATCAATTAATTAATTCATGAACTTACATTATTTTACGAAAATAAGTTTGATTTAGGTTAGAATGGTGAATTTTTAAGGTCTTTTAGCTTATACAGATATAACAATAACCACGCCTTAATAATGAATCGAATTTGTGAAATCCGATAAAATATACACAATATGATATAAATATTATTGAGCAAACTAAACTGCTACAAAAAGCATTTAAAGAAAATCTAAATTATGATAAGAAGACGATTTTCGATAATAAATGAAATGTAACTTATAAAGGAATCATTTATTTAACTCTTGTGCTGCTAGTAATATAAAAACATTATTCAAAAGTGTTGGCATTTCATGTTTTTATTAAAAAAAACTGAAAAAATTTACATTGTATAAAAACATATTGGGAAATTAATATTGTGTGTTATAAAGTTTTCATTATAATCTGTGTGAAAAACATATTTAAAAAATTATAAAACTCTATTTTATGTAAGTATAATATGGCGTTATGCGAAATGCTACATCTTCTTAAAAAGTCCAGCCTTTTATATATCTTTAGTATTTTACTAAATAATAAGTAAAATAAAAAAAATCGATTTCAAAATTCAAAACGTATAAATAAAAATGATAGCATAATGATAACCTTCGATTAGGACATTGTTTTATTGCATTGAATTACACGACAACGGATATTATGAATATCATCACTTTTTTATACAATTACTAACCATCGCGTCATTAACAATTATTTTTTATGGCATTTTCTCATTACACTAACTAGAATTTGCATAAATCTCTTCTTCCTCAACTACGCAATATGGCGAATAATACGAAGATGACCAATAGTTATTTCAATTTTAGAAAGTTCAATTATTGTTACGAAGTAGTGTATGTCTATAATTATTAATACATTTCATTTTCAATGTTTTTTTTCGTATGCTTACTTGATTTGATTTTAATTTATATAATACATACATTTATTAGTAAACGACAATGTTGATTTTGGAATAATTTGTTTAAATATTATGTTTGGAATAAGCCAAGGCTTACAGTTAAATAATAGTTTTTCTGTAATAGGTCAAATATCAAATTATTTATGTTCCAAGGAACCTTTTGATTAGTCTAAGCTATTCGTTGTAGTGTTAATTTTTTATTATAGTAGGTATATATTAATATTATAAAAAATTAGTAATTGTTTATTATATTAGGTATACATTTTTTTCAGTTAGGAAGTGCCTTTCTCAAAACCAACTAAATATTTTTTTAAATTATCTGACATGCAATTTAATGACATCAATAATATAATGGTCTTATTACTATTCTGCATAATTAGGTTTCAAAATAATTTATTTATTACATAAAAATACATATGTATAGTTATTTTCACTACTTAATATTTTTGTCTTCAATACCTATAATTATCTTAATTCTTTTATAAGGTTTACCATACTAAAATCTGTTATAGTTTTCTTCAATAATTGTTTTTAAAACACAATATCCGGTTAAATTTATATGTTTCCCGTCACGAATCAAGCTTTTGTGGTGCAAGGTGATGTGTTAACCTGATTCTTTATATTATAAATATAATCTCAACACAAGATGGTAATATTTTTAATATAGATACTTAAAAATATTAAACATAATTTTGTATTTTATTTGTTGTTGAAATATTTATTTCTCTACGGCGGTATTTTGAAAATATTCCACAATTTTCATTAAAAACTAACGTGAATCTGATAGAACTCACATGAAAATTGTATTAATATTGTTTTTTTTTTAATAAATATCAAATTCCACGCATTACGATATTGACATTCATACTTTTATTATAATCTTGTATTAATTGAAAAATTTCACAAAAACGTAATACAGAATAATAAACCATAAAAATGCAATTGCATGATGAAGCCAAATTGCATTTAAGTATTCAAAATAAATAACAGCAAGTCTCGGCACGCGGATGCACTTTCAGGTATTTTTCAATCATAAAAATTGTTATTGGGTGTAATTAATTTATTAAAAATTGGTGAAGAAATAATTATAATTTAAATATTAAATAATATGTTTAATGGGATTTTATTATATTTCCTCTATTTGACGTAAGGTTTCACAAATAACTCCATCGCCTTGTTGAAAGCCAAAAGAGTTGCTCGTACTGCTGCTATTTTGCTCCGTCTAAACATTGTTTGTAATATATTTGGCTGAAAAAATACAAAAAAATCATGTATTGACGTCGCCGATGTAAATTATAAACAGGTTGTATTTGTGATAATTATGATATTTCATCTTTTAGCTACTTATTATGTAAATAATAAAAAAATCACATCACCAACGATAACATTCACCAATAAAACACAAGGTAAACTCGAATATAAACAGATTCAATAGAAAACCCATGCTGGTCCATCACACAGTTAATGAGGTTAATAAATCACAAATTTATATATGGAATTAATTATACGGGTTACCTTTATATACTTATTTACCTTTTAAGCTAAAATTATCGTCCACCACTGCTGGCTCCTAATAAAGCTGACAGCAAAGATAGGAAGAATGTTCCAGAGTCTTTTTGCTGTGTCCTTTCACCTTCTTCGTCAAGCACCTTTACATTATTTAAATAAATTTACTCAAACATATAAATAATTGAATAATTAAAATATGATGATATGCAAGCGTTCTGAGCATAGAAGCATATATTTACAAAAAAATCATTAATTTAGGTATGACAATTTTTGTTGAAAAATAATCGCATGCAAACCTCCATGAATACGTTAATTTATTGTCCACCTGTTTGAATAAATTTTAATTGAATGCAAACAAAAAAATCTTTTCAATATTTACCGCACTGCTGCCGCCAATAAGTGCGGTTATGAAATTTCCGAAAAATTGACCATTGTTCATCTGCAAATAGAGATATTTTACTAATGAACTTTTAATTATTATTTGATTGAATATAATATATTTACAGCTCCTCCTCCAGTGATTCCATCAAATGCGGTATTTAAATATCCTGCAATTGCAGTTCCTATAGGTTGTGTACCATCTCCCTGAAATATTTAAATTGTTTGATATAATTGTTTATGATAATTCTTTGTAATATTTGCTTACTGCCAATATTCCACCGAGAAGTGCAACGGCTGATCCAATGACCGCATTCAAATCGAAACCTTCTCCCTGTAAAATATTAATTATATATTAATTTATTAACTATTAATAGTAATGCACATCGTCTTTTAATGTTTAATATTTTTAAGGATTTCCTTTATGATTCCGCCAAAATTCGACTTTTCTAGTTTAGTTAATATAAGAAATATAATAGCTCTTGGCTCTTTTCTAATTACCTTATTAATATTAATCAATTATTAGATTCGCTTGAAAATAACTCATAATAACATAAAATTTATTTATTTATATACTCCCCGAGCGGCTATATGAGAAAATTTTACAAAATTTTGGTTTTTAGAGGCAAAAACGTATTAATTCATTGTCTGTCGATGATCCTAACTATTACTATATAGTTACAAAGATCACAAACAGAGCGGCTCTGCCCAACCTTACCTTAGTATTTACCTTATAATTCAGGAAATCAGAGTGAACCTTAATCAAAACGATCGATCGAGATTTTAATAATATTATTCCCGATCTTCCAGTCGTAATAACCGATCAAATCAATTATTTTAACTTAAACGGGATTTGAACCCATGACCACAATAGTTATAACCACGCACGTTATCCCCTGAGCTATTAGGCTGGTTATATTTAAAAACTAAATGATTGGATGATTTTCTTACCCCACTAAGATTTCCAACAATCGATCCAACAGTTGTCAATAAAGTACCCAGATCAGATTGACCTCCTTCCTATAAAAATAAAATTAATAAAAAATTGATCGTTTTTGTATTATTTTAATAAATAATCACCCCACTAAGTCCAGCTAGAAGACCCAAAATTCCACCACCCATTCCATCTCCACCCCCTGGAGGTTCATCTTCTTCAGAAGAACTCTCATCAGCTGCTGATTCTTGATCTGTATTCTCTCCACTTTTGGTTTCTTCAATTCCATTTTCTCCCCCGTCTTCCTCTTCCTGCTTTGCCAATTCTTGCTTAGCCGAAGTGATGTTAGTTGGCACTTTTTTTTCAAGCTCTATTTTAGCCAACTTGGTGGAATTATTGGCCAAATTTTTTTGAAGAGCAACCAACATCTTAAAACATATAAAAAAATTATATACAATCTAGTATAATCAATTAAGCAATCATAGAAATCTCACCTGATAATAAGTGCTTCCCTCAATTATGGGTTAGTCACAACGCGTGTTCGACTGTTGGTAAAGGAAATGCCGAAATCGAAATGTTAGTTTGGATTAATTTGTTGCGTGCAGAAAACCGATATAAATTATAAACAATATGTGCTGCCGTTTCCTGTACATAGATTTCACAACGAAAAAGAAGTGTTATTTCCTCGAAGAAGTATTATTCATTACCTGTTCCGTCTGACGGCGGATCCTCTTCAACATCTCAGGGGATATTGTTGTCTTTTTTGTTTTATTATGTAAGAAAAAAAATTATATTATACACAATAAATGCCAATAAGCAAAGCGTATATAAAAGCTGATGAAATGACTGATGACTCTTATGTTTATACCTTAGAGCTTGAAGCGCTGGAACTGCTGCTAAGAAGTCCTGATATTAACCCGTTTCTCTATAAAAAAACACGCATTCAAATCATTTTCTCATTATATGAGGTATTGATTTAATATATTTTATAATTACCCTTTTTGGGAATAGCAATGATAAGAAATTCGGTGATCCTGTAGCTGGGCGTGCTGGAGGCTTTGGTACAGGTTCAAATACTTCAACATCTCTATTATTTCCACCGATTTCGATATCAAAATCACTAGGATCAAGTACACGTATATTTTGTCGACTTAGTCTCGTCTGTTTTTCCTAAAAAATTATAAATGCAATTAAGTTGGATATTAATTTTATTGCCAATAAGATCCGCTACAAGATATTATGCGAATAAAACACGCAATAACTTGTTACGTGCATTTTCCGCCAAAGGAAGTTTTTGTTATTTAATCGTCCACAACAAATTAATATTTATATCCAAGATCTATATATTAAATTGTTGATGAAAAACGGTCAAGCTAATCTACTATTTACATTCCATCGATATTTTGCAATTCAAAAGAGGAAATGTCAAGGACGGTGTTATTCACAATATTTAGATGTCTATATAAAATTCTTAGTGACACTTGTCGTCCTCGATTGTATCCACATTAGTCTATCTAAGGTTTAAGCAATATTGTTTTAAAAAGCAAGCATTTCAAGATTAAATAATATAACTTACCGGTTTAACATCAGAAGAAGCTTCAACCACATTTAAAGGATCCACAGCTATTTTAGACTCAGCAGGTTGACTATCCACAGGTTTACTTTCTATGCCCCTGAAAGAAACGATGGCAAGTCCAAAACAGACGGCGAATATCATACTGGCTCTCCTAAAACGATTAATCATAGATAAATGCGTTAATCTTTATAATAATTGAGAGTTGTAGGAAATGAATGCATAATGGGCGACTTTCAGTGCGTATGTCTATTCGACTTTCACTACGTTTAATCTAACAAAGTTTCCGACTGTTATAATATTAATCTCATGTATCATATTTCAACTTACATATTTTTTGTAGATTAGTAAGCTTTGTTTTCAATGGTTATGCGATCGAATGACTACTGAAAACATTGCCGATGTACTTTATAATATATAGTGTTCGTGTAAAGTACGTGTACAGGATGTGAACCAATATCCTGTGTGTTTAGTCCTCCCTCACATGAGCTATTTGACCTCCGATTAGAGAATACTCATCCGTCAGATACTAATAATTTAAATTCGAAAGCTGGGAATTCTTCAAATCAACCATTAAAATTCCTAATTCGAGTGCCTGAAACAATATTTTAAAGGGTTTTGTCCAGAGATAAAGAATATGCATATTTAAAACCTTGTACGATCACGCATTTTTTATGATTAATTTATATAATATGAACCAGGGATTAATAACCCAACTGCATAATCTTTCAGGATTAAAAATGGTTTACTATTAAGATAGTTTAATAGTGTATTATAAAGTAAAAGTAAATTATAAGTACTAAAATCAAAATTTAAACATGTATATTTATGGTGAATAATCTTCTGTAAATAATACCATATAATATGTTGAAAATTCAGACACGAGATCAAGTTCTGTTTTACCTAGAATAATTATTACCAAATGATTTCATGTATTAAATGCCTCATGAATATACAATATTAAATTATACCCAACATTCATACACATATTTGACATTAATGAAATCAAATATATAAATACCATATATTTTTTAAAATACCTCTGAATTTTTATTTATATTTCAAATTAATTGTTTAATTTGAGTGTGTGATATTTTATAAATGCCATTTTACTCATTATTAAAATAAATTGTGATCAATGGTCATTAAATATTAATAATGTATCAGATTACCAAGGTTAAAAAAACACCTCTTAAATTATCATCCATACTGATATTTCTCAACTCCTTGAACAAACATATTTAAAACAATACAATAAGGTTATTAACCTATGTGGTCAAATTTGTAAATCATTTGGTAATATTATAGAAGTTGATTGATTATGTACAATAAAGGTCAGCTATGATGTAGTCTTAAAATATTTTAATAAAAGGATCTATTGTGTTGCTCCATGATGAAATGTAAAGAAACGTTGGTGTGTATTTATTAAAATGAACTGACAATATGTTGTAATTTCATTTAAATCGACCGACACAATGATGATAGTGTAGCTTGCGATATTTTCCGCCTGACTACTGTTGTCATACATCATCGATTGTTCTATTAAAAAAAACTACAATGTACAAATGCATAAAAATACTTATTAAATCAAAAAAAGTTGCCTTCATAAATAATCTTATTTTATTTTAAAAAAATATTACTATTTACCACTTAAAATATATTGATGATAATAATAAAAAATATATAAAAGCCGTGTAACACATTTTATGAACAATGGAAATGATTTATGAATATTAACCATATAATAATTACACCAATTATGCGCGTCTTTCAACGCTTACATAATAATCATCATAAGCTTACCTACTTATTTTCATCGTGACACATATAAAGCTTCTATTTTCATGAGGATATTTATTGATGAGAATAACAAAAGAATCAATCAATGTATGGTATTTAGAATAGGTAAATTATTTCATACACCTTAATTTGCGTTCAACGTTCGTGTTAAAACTGGATCATTCAGATTAAGTATCATTTTCAAAGATAATTAATATTCTTAGTAAATTGATCTGTCTTGGTACTCAAAATAGGTATAGAATAGAATAAATACAAATATAAGATGTTGAAGACCTTGGTTGTTTACTCATTTATAAGGCGATGACTTTTATACAATGATCAGGTTGTTATTATTAATATTTTTCAATATGATGATCTATGCTTTAAAAAATAGATATTATATTGTTTATTATTTATTATATTGAAATATTCTACTGTGTGTTTTATCAACACTTGTAATCTCAGTTTACCCTGATTTGTTAGATCATGAGGTGTATTCTGATATTTAATTGGATATAGGCTATTGTGTATCTTTAATAGTTAAATAAATTGCCAACGGGTTAAGACCAATCTAAATAATAACATCTGCTAAAAAGAGCTTTGTGCAAGAAATATTCAATAAAAATATGTATTCAATGCCAATACTAGCTTGATGGTGTTAGTTGTAAAAGTGAATTGATTTAACGATTTGAAAATTGCAATACGCCTTAATATGAAATATTGCAATGATCTCGGTCAGTCTTAAATTATTACATAATTTGTGTATAAAAAGAGATAGATAACCTGTCAATTATATATTAGAAGTCAAAAGGTCTTCGTCACCTAGATATCTTCTCTATTTTTTCATTAGATCAACTATCGAATGCATTAAGATATGTGCGGTTTGACATTTGCACGAAACGGTGTAAACATATTGGTTTTGTATTAAGCAACACTTTAACATGACAATTTGCCAATGACTTTTATTATATACACCGCATTGTGATCATATCAAACTCTTTGTATTTGTTGTGAAATATTAATTGAAAGTGTTACGTTAACTTACCACGAATTATTCCGGAGATCACTTCCATATATGTTATTATTAGTATTTGATAATCGATCTTTTTATTTTATTAACATGATTCAACAAGACTTTGAATTAGGTTTTAGAATTTACAGGATTGCAAATTTAACAGGTTTTACCCTCAAAGAAAAGTAATGAATTCGTAATAGTATAACAATCTCATTTTTATATTTATTACCTAACCTAATATCTTATATAATCTAAGCTCTAAAAAGTCTTTCATAAATTGTGATTTTATTTAAAAAACTTAAATTTAAATAACGCATCGTTTACACATATTGCATTCAAACATTCCAAAAAGATTCAATATATTATTATAAAAATATGTAAGAGAGAATATATTATAAGTTATTATATCGGTATTTAGTCCAAGAGAAGACTGCTCATCTATCAGGTTTTTTCATTGCAATTAACGTGTTTTTTGTATGTTTCAAATTGCATTGGAAATCAGTTCCCAAATTGATTTAAATGCTGAGAGTTTTGCAACCAGCATGAGCAAAAAAAAAATATCGAGGATCATCATTTTATGGTTCCAATCTTACACTAGGCTTTTTGTATATTATAACAAAACTTTAATCAATAATATATATTCAACAATATATACAATAATTAATTAAAATCAGAAATCGGTTAAGGAATAGAAAATATTTTTTTTATAGTGATCAAATGCAAAATATTATAATCCTGGTGGTGATTTTTAACACATAAACAACAGGTTGAAATTCATTAATATTAGATTTACGATCAATGTGTGTTATTTTATTTTTCTAACGCTTGCAAAAAAGGATAGGTACTATTTTGAATTAATTAAAATAAAATTTGAGAATGTTTTATGTTTGTGCCATCAAATCCGACGTATCAACTTTTATTTATTTTTAAAAAAACTTCCTTATTTGGGTGGATTTACATTATTTTTGCTGATGTGAAAAATACAATTAATCAACATATAAAACAGAGACTAGTCAAAGATAATAAATATCGTTTTACACACCTTGTCGTTTCTACATTATTTTTTAGAAAATATACATAATATGCAAAAAAATTAAAACCTTCTCAATCCTTTTTAAATTTTTTTTTTTTTTAGTTGTACATTAAAACAACTATGAATATTATCATACATATGTATATTAAAATCTTACACAAATATAATTAAAAAGTTACTACCTACTTTATTATTGATAGTATGGTTAATAGATTTTCTTTTATAAATAAACTTAAAATCTTTGTAGGTATTTCATGTAAATATCCACCTAGTGCTGTATGTTTTATATAAATTCTGTTTCTTTCAATTAATCTAATATTTTTATTTTTACTAATATGGTTTCTTACAGAATACATACTCCTGTTGATAATATTTTTGACTCTCTTATAATATCAATAGTAGAATATGATGATTTTCACATTTTTTAAATATTGAATGAAACCGAGATTATTCAACAAATTAGTATAGTTACTTATTGTGTTTCATTATGAAAATTTGACATTCAGCATTCATTAACAGGTATAAAATTCTTAGAAAAATAATTGAGTGAATATAAAATATATTTTGTAAATGTTTACGCGTATTAGTGAGTTTTTTTTGAACTAAAATGCATTGATAAACATTAACACATCTCTCTAAATCTTACGTAACATTGCTGACATTCTGCTCTTTGAATTTATTTTACAATGTGTGACGAGTAAAAAAGCGTAAGTGTGAAGCAACAAACGTTGATCTTTTTTTCAAATAAAAAGTGTAGAATTCGGAACGATGCTTATTGCGATACAGACTTAAATATGAATTTTGGTCCATCACAAAGTATAAGGTTTGCGAAGGGGCTTTTCAGATTTTTTGTATGTTTTTGTTTATTCCTGAAAAACTGAAACACCACCTATTGATTGTTTTTCCGATGCCTTATAATTGTTTTGGCTTGACGACAGGTAGCGCTTCGTTTTTATATAATGGCTATTGTCTTCCATTATATGCAATAGTTTAATACAACAATCTACGTAAATATGGACTTTTTACTTAAGACAAAAATCTGCACATGTTCGGGATGACGAATATTTTTGCATCTGATCAAAATAAAATCAAAAAAATATTTCAACACTCGTTTGACATTGTTTCTTTTTCTGTCACAAAATTTATGTCAAATTTATCAGCATCGGTTTTTTTGAGGATAATCGATTTTTTCATACTTACGAAAAATTTTGTTTGCAAGTTATTCGACCTTGAAGACATTTTCGTCACAACTGCGACACTACTTTTTTAATCATTATAATAAGAAATCAATCATTTTTTTACGATTTAATATCAATGTGAAATAATATTGCATCTTAATTTTATGACGATAGTCTAACATTGCATCGTGTGGGTTATTGAGAAAAATATAAAATAGTTTAAATTTATTGGAGCAAAACAGCAACAATAAACGAGTTTTTATAAAATACATTATTGGATATCAGATCATCAATTTACTTAACATATTACTCATTTGTTGTTAGGCTTCAACTGAAATACTACTACTACTTACTAAAGTTCCAGAAATAAAATAATAAATATAGGGAAAATGATTTAAAGACAAATAAAAGGTACATTGTGCGATGTTTAAATTGTTTTGTTTGACCATATTGCGAGACAGTTAAAACAATATATGTATATATACCACATTATTTTAAGAAAAAATAATATTTATTGTGAACTAACTACATACGAATTGCAAAATAGCTCACCATATTGGCTGAGTCCAAATTAGGAATATTGGTTATTTACAATGTAAGAAATAGACAAATATTTCTTACACCATACAATTCTACATTTATGGTCACGCCGGTACTTTTCGTTCAGTAAACTAATCTATAGAGATTTTATTGATTAGTCCTTAATACCAATCAATTTATCCTATATTTATTTAAATTTTACGAATGTATATTCGGTTGAAGGCTTTCGTGGTATGGCCAGTACAAATTTTATCTTCCGTTCGATTTCTCGAACATCCTACACGATTTATCAGAGAGAGGAAACGATTTCGATATCAATAATTATACACTAATTAAGTTTTGAATGCAACTGTGCATTTTAACCATAGTTAAAGATAATAAAAGTGTAGGAATAATAAATAACATTGTTACAAAGGAACAAAAAGATAGATCGAATCTAGGCAATAATATACCCAATATATAAAATATGTATTACGTTGAACAAACTCATAACGATGATATGTTTATTAATTAAAAATTCACCTTTTAATCGAATAATTAAAATATAATTTATGCTCAATTGTAATGTTAATTTTTATAAATACACACCTTTTTCCGTTAAAAAATATTATTAGAAAATATGTCGAAAAATAGAACACATTGTTAAACTAGAATACATGAAGATTTTTTTAAGATTATTTTTTTAACAGAAATTATTCTCTACAAATGATTATCTCCCGTAAAAGGGTTTTATTTCAAACAAACCATAAAACAGTTTATTATAGATAAAATTATTTCTATCCAAACAAGTTACTTAACTTCAGTCGTTGACCGCTCACAATAAAATCGATAAATAAATAAAAAATAAATAAATAAATATCGTGACGCCTTCCCTATTGACGGGAGTCCCTTTATAAGGGGTTGGCCAGGCCACCTTGGCCTTTACGGGAGAATATAGTAGAGATGGTTTCCCAGGCCACCACACAGCAATGAGTACTTAAGATCTAGTTTGCTAAGCTAGATCTACCAAGTGACTCCGGTGCCGTGAATCGAACCCGGGAGTCTTCACTCACGAATCCGTTACACTAACCACTGGGCCACAAGGCGGCTCAAATCGATAAAATCGATAAATATTACAAATCTTTCTAAGTAGCATATAATATAGAAGAGAAATTTCCCTAGATTAAATTGATCTAAATAATTAATTTAATTAACAGTGGTCAGCACAAGTATCATGCGAACCCCTTCATATTATTACCGGAAACTTCCTGAACAAGTTTCACCGAGGAAAATGAATAGAAGCATCCACATTTATATTGAATTTATTGTACTCACATACCATTCACTTTTATCTAGATTAACTTAATTACGAGTAAAAGTTACGTAGGTATAAAAACTATCTTTTAATCATTGAATTTCATCATTTCCTCTTAATAAAAAAATAAATATGATCATACATTTGTTTAAGCATATCATGCTGACTGTTAATTTCAATCTCTGATTGGGTTTTAGTTGATTGTTAAAAATCAATCATATTGGAATAACCAGAATCATATGGAAATAATATTTACTTCCTGTAGTTACGTTAATCCATTTACTGAAATGTCCACGTAAGTCTTCTTGTTGGTTCTGTCTTATAATTTAAAAGTTCAGTACAGTGAAAGTTAAAGTATCGAGTTTCTGCTACCAATATTATTAATTAATGGATATATAAAACTATTAAATTTATTCAAAATATAAACGATTACAATTATTTAAAATAATGTTTGATATCTCTTCTCATCACTGAATGAATAAAAAAATCTTCTATAAAATATTGTTACCAATTATTCATAAACAAGTAATTTTTTTTTAAAATAACTAGTGAATTATCTAAATACTCAAAAAATCTACCTATTTTTATATTAATTTACTTATTATCATATGTACTTATTAAGTTATTTTACTTAATTATCACTTAAAATCAAAATGAGGCTATTTATTATCATATGTATTTCAGTGAATTATTACAAAATTTAAAGAGAGCAATGGTCAGTTAAATTAATTTGATTTGCTGGTGTCAACGTTTCGACTCAGTTCGATTATTCTAAGTAGTGAGAACTTCTTACAACTTTTTAATATTTTTTTCACCTATTTATAATATATTATAATAACAAAGTTATGAAAGTGACGTGATTTGAATGTGTCGTATTATTCATATTGTCCATTGTGTTTGTATCTGATGACTTGAGAGTTACTTTTGCACACGTAATGTTATCCGTAATTACTATGGGTTATTACGTGTCTAAAGTGCAATATAAACACTAATATACATCCATATTTCTGTTATGAATATGATCATTTCATAGTGTATCGATTATCTAATCATCTCAGACTTGTATATTATAACTAAACTGGCCGCAGTTAATGGTTCGTTAAAGTTCCAACTACGATTAAGATGTAACGATCGTCAATTTGCTTGTCATTATACGTGTTCAAGGATAATTTTGAAATTTAAATCAGTGCGTTTATTTAATTGAATTTCATACCATATTAAATATAGCTTTTCTTGTAGAATTTATTGAATACATTTATTCATAAAAAGGGTCATTAAACAAATAGATAATGATTACTGACCGTGTTTAAAGCATATTTCACAATTGCAATTTATATACCTTTGAAATTATCAAGTTATGTATCCTATTCCAAGTGGAGTGTTGAACGCGTGGGCAAACATTTGTAATGTAGTATTTATTTTATATATTTACGCAAATCGATGAAAGTTTGGTTTGGAAATAATAGGTATAAAAAGGTCATATATATAAAAATACTAATGATAGTGAAAGCGGAAGATGCGAATTATGTAAAATTATTCTGAAATGTACTGAAGCGTCAACCTCCTGTAAAATTTTTCACGCCTCACCGTGAAATTGGACCCGATTCTTTCACTTGCATTTTCGACATCTTCACAATGGATTCCGAGTATTCATATCTGTCAAATATGAATATTCAGTCGGCAAAGAAAAGTCTTGGCAATAGTGGTTTATTACTCGGTGGAAAATCGAGAATATCAATTGAAAGGCAATTTTCATCATCGCGAACGGATTGCAAAATTATGAATCAAGATTTTTGAAACACAAAATAATAGACACAGATTTCATTTAAAAATATGTTGAAATATTCTATGCAGTAATTAATATACTCGACTATTTATAAAGCTTTGAGGTGGTAGATATTTTTAAAATAATACCTATTGATTTAAAATGATAAAGAAGCTAATCATCGTAAGTTACTACCACCCATCAGATATTTAAGAATTTATTTATTCAAAGTACATTTTTTGAACTCCTCCAATGACAGCATTTACATAATGTTATATTGAGTTGCAATAGATTTAAATAGTTATATTATTTAATTATAATTAAAAAATATTTTAGATTCAAAAGTGACTTGAAAATTATATAATAAATAATCCGAAATAGAGTTGTTTTAGCGTATTTTATAAACACATATTATCAACAAACATATATTTTAGGAGATATATAAAATTATTCAAATATACAGTGTTAACTTTAACTAACTGAAAATATTTTAGGAGGGAGAATTTGTGAAAAAAAGAATATTAATAGTGCTTATGGAATTGAGTTTGGGCCACCATATTGGAGTCAGCTGTTTCTGTGTATTGTGTTCAATTTAAATTTTTAATTAATAATAAAATACTATACCACTCCCTAAAATAATCTCAGTTAAATTGTTGATAGTGTTGACTTCTTAGTGGAACTCCATCATTTTAAGAAATATGTTATTTGTACACTAAAATTTCTGTGGAAATTATAAATGACATATTTATTTATATTCTCAGTTAGTACAAGTCCACCCTGTATGTAAGAATTATCTTTGTTTTTATTATGAAATTCATAATATTAAAATATCTTTAGTTTTATTTGATGATTCGATGTTTAGGAGATGCACATTAAAATTACTATCTTTTGACTTCTTATTCTAAACTTTCAGTACAGAACTGCTTATAATATTTTATTGGGCCCTGAAATATCGACTTATTTTTTTACATCAATAGGCCAAAGTGTGGCATTGAATGAATTAATATTTCAGACATTGGCTGGCAATTTTTCGACCTTCGAATATCTCTCACTCCCCGTTGAATGTACTAAGGTGAACCGGATCACAATCTCACTGTACTTACTGTTTAATATAAATGTATTTGAAATTGATCATTATTACTTGTATGTACTCACAACTGGGTCATATAAACACCGAAATTAAAAAACAGCATGGCGAATGTTTACTTGACAGGCTTGATAAACATTTTGATAATATATTGCAATGCAATTTTTTTCGTGTGTATATATATACATAAGTGATGTTATGAAATCAGATATTTTTAAATTAAAAATATATAATTTTTTTTATACCTATACTGTCATTTAACAAATTATTTATCGAGAAGTTGTTCTGTAAATTTTTGGTTTAGTAGGTTGTTTAAGATAAGATAGACAAAATTATAAAAATACATCTTTATATACCTAAATGTCCATTAATAAAATTAACAAGCTAAAGGGTCACTTATCTTATCACATCAGTACTATAAAAATAGTTTAACTTACAAAAACTAAGTGTTTGTCGTATTTTTATATCCTGATCAAAAAATTCTATTCGAGAACACATTCCAAATAGTTTTATTCTCTAATCTAAAAACGATTGCAAGCAAATGAAACCGTACGTGGAAGTTCTTGATTTATATATTATTCAACCATCTTTTTTATAACACATTAAACATTGAAATTAGTTTGGTGAAAAGTTGAAATCTTATTAATTAGTATTCATTCAACCTTGATTTTGATTCCGTATTTCAAATGTTAAGATTAGCATTGAAATTATCACCACACATGTATTTGATTTATTTTCAAAGTTGCACTCTTTAAATATTCATACATGTTCTTCCGCCTTCAATAATTGTTTCATAGTAAAACACCGATGCTTTATCTTCTATTTGAAAATATACATATTAGATGATAGAGCTGTCTAGTATATTAACATTATTTTTGTCAATCAAATCAAAAGTGGTGATTAAATAAATATAAGTGTATTGAGCTCGAATTTATATTACTTAAAATGAAGGCGAACTGCTTTCAAAATTAAATCGTATTTCTTACTCTTGACTGTTTTTAGGGCAAGCACTTATTTTTTTGTGAATGTTATTTTTAGCAAATATAACACCAACTAGATTATTTTATTAATCTATTATTAATTGACATGAAAAAATACCATAATAATACTTATGATAACGATTAAAATTTTCCACCAGTAAGAACAGTTCTAAATAAGAGGCTGGATTTTATATACAGAAAACGAAGTTAGGATTGAAAATTAAGATTGATCCTCTATCAAACTGAAAAATCTTGTATGTATAGGGAAATCTTTGTTCGATATAGAATTTTTGATTTCTTACTAAAACAAATCACATTTGAATTCAATAATATAACCCATTGAAGTATATGAAATATTTCATATAATTAAATTTTTTTTAATATGCTTTTTTAATAATTTTTACAGTTGCATATAATTAAATATAGCATTTTTTGATCACGTGTCTGCCATACATTCGCACGGCTTTTTATTTCATATTATGTGAAGCCTTATACATTTACTGTCTAATTATTATACAATTGAAATTCACACGCCGAAGTTATAACTTAATATTTAAATTAAAATAATCATTCTTGACACTAAATTTAAAAATGAATTGTTTGTAAGAAATTGGTCAATTTTCATAAATTTATTGTGAAAATACTGAATATTTATAAAAGATAATTATTTTTAAGTACCGTGTTGATTACCTTGACAAACCGCACGCCGTTTTTGAATTGATTATGAAAAATAACAAAGGGTTTTGATTCGAACAACGTGTTCTCAATTAGGATTAATAATAATCTAATGCCATGTTATCCCTAAGACCAGGTTATTATTAAATGAAAATCAATTACAGTGAAGCGATAATTTAAAGAATTGGTATTTTTTATTTATTGGGTGGAAATCTAACAATCTGTTTGAGATTCTAATAATAATCATATACAAAATATTCCAGATTATAATATCATCCAGTAAAAACCGGAAGATATTAAAGTGTAATTAATTTTAAACGACGACAAAATATAGTCGATGTAAGCATTTAACTTGAAACCGCTAACGACCGCAGTTAGGAGTTATTTGCATAAGTAAAGAGAAAATAATAGCAATAATGAATTTTTCTTTATTGAATATTTATTTATTCAAAGAATTTGAAATTATTTGAATGAATAATTGGTTTCATTATTTATGTCAACCGTTGCATGTTGAAGACCGATCACCAAAGTTAAGCAACATTTTGCGCGAGCAGTATTGGAATAGGTGACCGATTAACTTCAAATTAATAATATTAAAATCCTGATAGGTAAGATAATTGTCACGATGAAGTGATAAAGAGGTATAGTTCAACTAATAGTGGAGCTCTAACTATAATAGTTAAATACATCAACCAACGAGTTTAATTTTACTAAAATCTAAACTATTCAGTAAATATATTATAAAAAAACATAATTCGATATTATTTCTGATTTTCAACATAACATTAATATTTTAGAATGGCACATCAAATTTATCTCAAACATGTTTATATAAATTAAAGTCGATACGTGCATTTAAATGTGAGAAAAAAAAGGAATTTATTAGATAATTTATATTTGCATAAGATGCATTTTTACATAAACCACCTTTTTAGTTTATTTATACCGCACATACTTTCAAAAATAAATAAACAATATTTCATAAGAAATTATGTATGTGCATTTTAATTACCAAATCACTTGAATCGATTAAATATACTTCAAAATTATTGAAAAAAAATGAGATAACACATTTTTACACAATAAATCTTGCAATTGTCGGTTGTAATTTAATTGAACTTTTCACAACAATATTTATTATTAAACTTCGGATGTTGCACAAAGTACGGATAATGCACCCAGTGAGATTAATGATTATTTAATAATATATAATGTATTAAATAAATAATGAAAACAGGTAACTGCTACTATTATACCAGGACTTACCAATATCAGGTGTTTAAATCAAAAACATATTATTCAATTACGATTACAACGTTTAAAACGTTTAAAGGTGTAAAAAAAGAAAATCAGACGATCTTTTTAGTAATAATGTTTCCACATACATTTTTTTTCATATTTGATAATAAAAATTATATATTTGGTTTCTCTAAATTTATTTTAGTAACATGAAATGTATTATTTGATTTATATAAATAACTTTATAACTCATTCGGTTATTTTCTACTAATACACTATACTTGATTGTTGTTATTAGGATTACACATGAGCATCGTTAAAATAAATTATTTTCCGTTACATTACAAAATTTTATAAATAACTGTTATTTGAACATCAATTCTTTAATGGCAAATAACACCATTTTTGACAGACAAACTTAAATGCAATGGTGATTTTTCGTAACAAATTGTGACATTTTAGTTGTCTTGGCTGATTGATGAATGGCGCTTGCTGAATTTTCAGTGGATGCATTTTCATATTGCTTGTGTGACTAATGTGTGAATTAATTCGATACATTGTATTTGCGAAATGTTATTGCGACATAGTTTTTTCCAGAAGTTGATGTATTAATTTAAAATGGTGTACTCTCATATAAGAATAATCTTATATTAATAATACCATGGGCTTTTTCAGATAACACTTCTACAATTTATCTTATTCGCATTCAAACATTCGCAAATAGCTGCTACAATCAAATGAGAGACCATTGATAATACATAATCATTCGTTCATTAATTTTAATTAATAATTAGAAGATGACGTATGTGATTTATCGAGATTAGAAGAAAAATAAGAGTTGTAGAGAAAGTATTTCCGTGTACATAAAAATGGTGTAAGAATTGTTGCAAACTAATTGTTTACAATTTCAAAATAATATGTAACTTTTTTTATTTTCCCGGATGAATTTTAAGAATTTTTTTCTTTCATGCTGTAAAATTTTTCAGCTTATTGTTAAAAAAAAATGCAGGTAACATACTATATCCTCAAGATCCTAATATTATATATAAGTATTAGGGTCGGGAGCGATATTTACAATTATATAAAAATAATAATTCAGGTTATTAAAATTTTTCGAAAATATACACTCCTTAATTCATTATTACTGTGAATAAATTCATCAATTATTTAATTTTAATTATTTTTTCTCATTCATCAATTAAAAAATCTCCACTAATAATATGTACAGTGTCGTCAGTTAAATAATGCTAACATAAAACCCACGAAATTCTCTGATTGGTATAAATGGATTACGCCCTTAATATTAATTAAATTTATGTGGAATTTTGTCAATAATACTCAGCCTTGTTTCATCACTGAACTGCAGTGCTTAGGATGAGGATTAATTCTCAAGCAATATAATTATTTTTTAATAATTATGATTAGCAATATTTCAATTGCAGTGTAATTGCAGTAATTTTTATATTTTTAAATGTACTTTTTGTCCCACGAGAAAGTGCTTTGTAACGCACAAAGGTGAACCCGCTGAATGTGAGATATCTGTCACCATATCTCTATTATAATAGGCATATTTTTGTTCACACAATTAAGAGTACCTTTGAGCTAGGATTTATTTTATTATAATAATATATGTATGTCTAAAGTAATTGTTACGAAATGTTATGGGTGTCATCAAAGTGATGTAAGTGGACGAGTGAAGCAACTTCTTATTCGTATACGTCTTTAGACCACAACTTTCTCCACTCGCCACCAAATCGTTTTTATCAATAACTCGCAAATATAACAATCAATGTCGCTTTGAAATAATTCCACCATACTTAGGAAAGCTTTTCGGCACGATTATGAAGCGTTTTTTCAGCACCAAACATTCTCAAACTGTGTAGAATATTAAATGAAAGTAGAGAAGCATCAGGCAAAGAGTGATACACTTTTTCGTATAAACAAGTATGGAAGAACTTATAAAACACCTCATTATGATTATTATTGCTTATCTACGGTTAGTACATTTGTTGATAAACATACCAGCTTATATGATCCATGAGCTTTTAAGGCGATCAATATATCATCAGTTTAATATAAAAATTACTCAATATTTCATATTTTTATAGAACAAATGTCAAAGTTTAGACACGCGCAGACCGAAAACGATATGATACGGTTATATCCCATAAGTTTTTATTCTATAATATTTTCTATGGTTCTTTGGAACAACCACTTATGGTCGTTGGTTAATTAGTTCTCCTCTAAAACCCACCAAAAATTTGATATTTGATAAACATATAATAAAAAAAGATATTTCCGATATTTAGATTGAGTAGCCATCAAAGGAAAAAAGGAAAAATATACACTAAAAATATTTATACAAGATCTCCCAGTCAACAATAATCTAATAAAACAAGTGAATATAACATGAAGTTCGGGAACATATTTAAATAAACTGAAATGACCGATATTAGTATCAAAATAATGTACAAAAAACACTTTATATATTTTTAAATGTCTTTTTAATTTTAAACATTGACTGTATTTCTATAAACTTTCATGTATTTTGCATAATATCCATAAATCCAAATTATTAATTTCTCTCTTGGGATGTACAATATATTGTATTATATAAATATATTGTACGTCCCAAATGTATTTTTTTTCACATTGAAATTCTGTATGTATTTGATCTGAAAATTATTTGAGAATGACGGTTTGTTTTTATATTTATATAATCATCATTTCGAATTTTGCGTGATCAGTGCATTTTAAAGACCCGTCATATAGTCTGTAATAAAAACAGGGGTATTTTTTTGTTATTATTATGATTGAAATATTTTTTATCAATTTATTATTCCAGAGATAATATGGTTTTAAATAATCTACTTATTTTTTCTGTAAAACAGTCAACAAATTATTTTGGGTATATTTTAAATTGTGTATTACTAAAATAATTTAATTAATTTATTAACATATTATGTATAAATAGTTATTTATAATATGTTATATGTTAATACAATACAGAAGAGGGAAGAGAGGAATATATTATTTTATTATATTATAATGAATGTATTATTTTAATAAAGCTCAAACGTGCTGTAGATGTTTATATTTTATGATATCGAATTTAATTTATGAATCGTTTATAGAGATAACATAAAAGTCTTCTATAGAAGGAAGATATATATTTTTAAAATAATTCTATCGCGAATAAAATAGACGAGAATGCACATAATACATACGATTATCAAATTAGGGTCAAACTTTTTTGCTACTAGGAAAAACGTCTCATATGTAAAATGTTTTTCATAATTTTCATTCTTAGCTCATAGTTTTTCCTAACAATAGAACTCATCCTTCCACATTAATCTAAGCCCACCCTCTCTTTTCTCTTTCTCAGTATTGATATATAATATTATTTCCAATCTATTTAATTACTTATTTATATAATTGAGAATTTTTAGACACAACAACGTGTTAATTCAACGTGTTTCGGTGATCTTAACTATAACTAGTTACACAGGTCAGCAACAAAACGGCTCTCTCAGTATTTACCTTTTAATCCAGGAAATTAGAATAAACCTGGATCAAAGCGATCAATCGGGATATTATTAATATTAATCCCAATCTTCCATTCGTAATAACCGATCAGATCAATTTTTTTTACTTAAATGGGATTTAAACTCATGACTACAATATTTGTAGCCACGCATCTTATCCCCTGAGCTATTACGCTGGTTATTTACAACTTGATGATTGGATTATTATTATTTCTTTACTCGGCTTATTAACAATCCAAGAAATCAAAGCAAACCTGTATAAAATCGATCAATCGGGATTTTGTCATTATTTTTTTTACTTGTGCGGGATTTGAACCACGCGCCTTATTCCTTGAGCTATTACATATAAACAGGTATTTAATACCTTACAATCCAGAAAATCAGATCGGACCTCCCAGTCGTAATAACCTATCAAACCATTTTTTTTGTCTGGATTTGAACCCAAGACTACAGAATTTTTAGTCATGCGCCTTATTCTTTAAACTATTAAGCTTGTTCAACATGGCAGACTTAGTCCAATGTGAGATTAATATACACTGTGGATTTGAATTAACTAAAATATACACTGACTACTGACAAGTGTTGCACTATCATCGTAGAGACTTGGGATCCCCCGTAATGCTCTAGTGGTACTGCATTATGATATAATAATAAAAATATTAAAAACATTAATAGTGCCCATAGGCATTTATTTATTATTATTTTATTATTTATTATTACTTATTTCCATAGAATTGAGTTTGTGCAACACCATTGTATATAATTGCTTGATGTATAAATATCAAGATGGCGGACATATGCGTAGAGTTGAGTGATATGATTGGTTGAGGAGTGAAACTAACCGCGTCTGATTGGTGTAGCCTCTGTCAAACTCACTGTTCCGTGCTTCTATTCCGATCAACTAATAGCGGTGGTGGTTTGTGCCACCTTCTTGGACTTTTGTATGTGTATTGTGTCTGTTAAATACATAATAAATATTTTCGATACCCTAACACCCCTTAAATATTCCACGTGTATAGATGTAGGAAAATACTCGAAATGATTGTGATAAGAGTACGATGGCACTTTTTCCGGATGTTTAGAGAAGCCACCTTGACATGATTGATGATAGACACACACGATGTTGTGGAAATGAGTTTCTTGTCCACGATTGCTTTGGGAAGCTGTAGTGGGTGTGTGGGGAGGGTGTTTAATATTTCAGGCCCTGGTGGGGGCAATGAGCCTCCATAGTAAGCACAGGTAAGAACCCCGCCATTCCGCGACCGGCTCTCGACCTGACACCACACTCTGTCAATTACTAAGTAAGTCCACGTGCCATTATAACAATATTGTGACTTCATTCATTACAAATATAACCATCTGCAAGCCTGTGCTATTGGATATTATCACTACCTAATTATTATATCGTAAATGACCGGCCGCACAGTGAGTATCGCATTTATCTATCATATTTATACACACAGTGAATGCATTCATTATTGATTTGTGCCTATAAAGAAATAGAGTGGTCGTTTAAAAAGCCTTCACTTTCATTGGACGGACAGTCGCCCACGGTTTTTCGATCGCTTGTGAAAAACCATTTAGTCACTATCACGGTTTCATAATGGAATTGTAATCACCGTCGGGTTTTTATTTGTAAATATATGATTAAATCGATCAAAACCAGTACTCTATGCATCGATGAATTACTGTCGAATTCTTTCTTGCGATCGAGAAGTTGCAAATGGTGTTTCACCAGGTGGAAACGGCTTTTAGTTGTAACATTAAATGCCACTGCGTATACGAGAAGGGAAAAAATCGCGAGAAAGTGTTTTAATACTGTAACTGGATCATAGGATTGCATAACATTGAGACCGGAGTCTGAACCACCCGGTACCCTGAGATGCATACTACACTTTCAATTAATTATGATATAATAATCGACTTATAATTTTTAAATATTTAATCCTCCGTGATGTAAATTGTACCTCGATTCTATTAATTCAATGGTCAATTATGTTGGTAATTGCCAATCACTTGCGTAAATGTGGGCTGTCCACTGTGACTGTTGAGAAATGTTCAATTTTATTATCAAAATTGGAAAAGATGTTAAACCACAATCAGAAAGCGTATAAAAAGGGCACATGACACAAACTATCGCAACATTCTTCTTCATCTCGATTTTATATGATGTAACACGACATTACGAAATACTTTGAATATGATCATCGTCGAGTATAATAAAAGTGTGCTTTGGCGAATTGAAAAGGTGGAAAAACTAGAAGCCTTTTTGTTTAGCGTATTGGTAAAAACGAATGCTGTGAAAACTTTCTCCGTTCACCGTCGCCATACTAATTGCAGATTAATGTATGCAAACATTTATGAAAGATGCAATTCAAAATATTTATTCGGCCCATTACGTGCCGATTTTATATTATGCAAGAGCCAAAAAATCAAACCCAGCCACCGTGATACAATTTTTTATGGAGTGCTAACACGATTGAGATTTTTGGAGAGAAATTTCATTATTTATGATTAAACGATATTAGAAGACCGGAAAAGCGGATGCTAAATATCAATATGGCGGACCAAGCAGATGAGTTTGATACTAATAATCTCACTCAGACTCTTATACTGTCTGGCATTCGTTAGTTTAACAAATTTTGCCATAAATAAAATTTTATTAATTTGGTGATCAATAGCTATTATAATCGTTTACTTTAGGATCGTCGATTTACTTTCACTTGTATATTTGTCTTTGTAATTTATCCATGAACTCTTGACATAAGTTATTCAAATTATTAATGTAATCAGTACCCTTGAAGACGACCGGCTTTAGACATGAATTGAATAATTTAAATTCACTAAAGAGTTATAAAGATCATCGTCAGCTTCCTCTTCAATATTGATGATGTCTGATTATCGACGCGAGCTGAATACATTAAACAATTAATGTATTTTAAATCGCTAACAAAACATATTTAAATTACATTAATTATTTACTTAAGCAAACCCATCTCATATAAAGAATTGATAGTTAGTCCAACTATAATATATGAGTTGTTATTATTATATTTTTAATTCGATATTGTTGAATCTAGTTTTTGTGAAACATCACAACGAAACCAGAAATTACATATAATAAATGTTAGCTAAGCGTTGTTCGACAGCAAGCAAGGTCTACCTGTTCTATTCGAAACAATTCGTGTCAGGGATGAGTCTTTTATGCATGATTATCGATGGGAAAAACCGATTGAAATTCAAAAATTATCATGAATATTCAAAACCGAAACGAAAATGAAAATCAAGCGAACGACCGCTCGGTAACCGGTAAAAAGTTGCGTGACGTAATTGAACAACATTCTGGTACAAATGTCACAGTAAACGGACAATCTTAGAAAAATAAAAACAGCCTGATGGTATTTCAACCAATAAAAATGCATTGAAATGGTTTTACATTCGTAGCTTGTCTATTATTTATTTTATTTGTATATTATTGATGGGTATTTTAAAGTCATCGTGAGTAACTGTCACACACAATCATTTGTTCTATTTTTCTAAGAAGCGTGTATTACGTTGTTGGTGTAATTATGATTGTTTTACATAATTGTTCACGATTCGCGATCCGAATTGCTCAACACGCTTACTAATTACACATAAAAATTTGAATACCTCAAATATGTTACGCTTACATTTCCTTCCGGCAGCGAATGACGAGGCTTCATATTTTTTAGGTCATCGTTGTTAAATAATCGCCCCATAACAATTACCGTGATAATCTATGCGATTTTCAGGTGCGATATTTCTGGGATAGTTCATACGTGATTTTTCATTACCAATAATTCATATAAATGTATTCGAATAAGAGAGATCTCAACGTAGTCGAGATGATATGCATGTGTTGTAGTGTAACTTTCACCTTCTCTTCTTAGCGTTGTTCCGTCCACTTTCGTTCAATGCATAACTTCTTTATTGTTATTTGAAGAAATGCACTCAAAAAACCAATACAAATTTAAGAAAAAAAAATCGAATTACCTACTCTTCAACTTATCATAACATCTTTAAAGCTTTTACATATTACAAAATAAAATTTCATGAGCCAAAAAAAAAATAGATAATTTAAATTCAAGCGGCACGTTGAGCAACTGAGTCACGTTGTCTCAAACTTCAAACAGCCGAGTAAACATATTGTATAATAATTTTTCACTTGAATTGTTTTTTTTTTTGCAAACAGTCTTGAAATCACGTAAACGCAGACTATTTAGATAAATGAAAGTTGTGTTTTATCTTGTCGGAAATATTTTTATCGAGTGAGTGAGTTTGACGCGTGGAGCGTTTAAAACCTTTTTTTTTTAACGTGATGCAATTTAAAATGACACTTGTGCGTTGCAATTATTAAATCAATGTATATTTAACGAATCTATTATCTAAGCTTTTTGTATTTTGAACGCGTGTTGTATTCAGCATTGAACAATGTGTGCATTTAAAATAATGGTTTAAAAACGGCCTCTTACCATTGCGATAATTTGAACATTGATAATCGAATTGCATTTTGGACACTTACTAATCGAGGCTCCTAAAGAGATTGTACATTTTTTTTATATATCTTAACTGTATATAACCCAAATTTATTTATTTATATATACCGCAATTGGCTTTTTGGGTAGGTTTTAACAATTTTTGTTTTTTTAGACACCACAACGTGTTATTTTATTACTAGTTACACAGGTAGAGTAACTCTGTTTCACTTAATAATCGCCTTGGTATTTACTTGGGTAATCCAGGAAATCAGAGTAATTCGGGATCAAGACGATCGATCTGGATTTTATTAATATTATTCCCAATCTCCCAATCGTAATAACCGATAAAATTAATTTAATTTTTTTTTTACTTGAGCAGGATTTGAACCTATGATCACAGCATTTTTAGCCAGACGCTTTATCTCTTGAGCTTTATATATTACACTGGTATATCATTAAAATAAAATTTGTTTCAGAAGCCTGGTCCCTATGTAATATTTTCCTAAATGGGAAAAATTATTTACATTCTTAAAAATATAATATAAGATAAAAATTAAATTTCCAAAATAAAATCTATTCATTCATCAACTGATTCTAAGTAATTTAAAATTTAGCACAAGTTCTATTAAGTCATACGCCCACCGAATCGCGTTGAAAAATTTACGCAATCGTTGAAATGTATTCGTAGATAGGTACTTTCACTTTGACTAAAATTAATCGTTATTCCTAAAAGGTATTGATTTAATTAGTGTATTAATATTGATAATAATTTAATCGCAAACAAACTGGAAATCGAACGGATAACCCCTTTTCCGATAGAGACTTGTCTAGACTGCTATTGCATAATATAACAGTGTTGATTTCCTAAGTATAAACAGCAGTGGACAAATGTTTCATATTTAATAATAATTAATTTTTGGCTTATGAAATTACGAGTTCACACCGCAAGGTCAGAGCAAGATTTCTTTATAGCAAATTTTTAAGGTCAATGAAGGGCAAAATACCCATCAATCACTAGCCCATAAATAATTTAAATTTAAATTAAAAGTATGTTTGTTTACGCACTGCGGTTGTTTATAGTCTGCATAAAATTTGCCTTTGGCGCCGAGCAAGACTTTACACATTTACATGTTGTATTCGCACAAATCGAAAAATAATTACGTTAATTGAATAGTTATCAAATCTATTAATTGCATCTTGAGAGAGTGTAATGGTGATTTGGTAGCCCTGTTTGCTTATCGGTTGATAAACGAATGTATGTCAGTGGACGACCTTGCGTAACAAGTCAAAGCATATCAACTACTACTGGTCAGAATTATTTTATTCGAATAATCATACAAGACAGGTTGTAATCTCGATTTCAGATAGTATTCAATTCTGAAATATAACTTACTTAACATTTAATCTATCGGAAATTTCAACAGTGAAAGTCGCACGACACTTTTTTTTATCAACAATAAGGCATTTAAAACATTATTATTACACCTCGCCGTTAAATCAAACAGGTCTATAAAAAGGCAATAAACATTTTCATGACCGATTTCAAAACGTTACTTATTTAATTACTTTTACATTAAAATACGCGTTTTCCTTCACCTATGGTTTTTTTTTGAAATCGTAATTATTGACCTGCAATTAGATATTATCGATGGTTCTTAGTCGATGTTCGTGAGGTGTTTGTTTTATGAAATCATATCTATTTGCTTGTTGTTATTTTATTTGCAATCAAAAACCTGTTTGTACTGCAAAATGCAGCAGTTTATTATGTAATTTGTTCCTATTTTCCGTCAATTTCATTGCAAACGATATTACTATTTGGTTTCTTTGTTTCTTTTTAAATTCAACAATTTTTATTAACATGTAAAGTACGTTTAGCCACAATGAACAAATTATTATTTTTTAAATAAATAAAGTTAAACTTTTGCAAAATAAAATTATAAGGTCATGTCATTTAATATGTGAAATTTCGGTTTTTTTTCAAATCTGAAATAGTTTTACTGTATAAAGTTTGATCACCAAACAAGTGTAATAATAAATTATTTATCGACCTTGTATTAATTCCCTTCTTTTCCCAACCTCGAAATAAAATGAGGGCATACTCACATCAATTATAAATCAAAATTTGTAAATTTATTTTAAATAATAAACTTCCGATGTTAGAAAGGTTAAGTTATATAAATTGCCATAGAATAGTCATAGGTCTAGTAACAGGTCCATAGTTCACTTACATAATCTACGTTTACGTTAAATACTTATATAAATAAATTCAAAGTGATTAACGACATTCGAAATTCATTTGCGAAATATTCATTAACCAGAATTGAGATTATATACTGTTAAGCTATTTTTTACATCAATTCCAATTTTTTTGTAAATATAATAAATGGCATAACTAAATTATTTATCAACCCAACCCACATTATCATTAATGCAAACCAATTAATTCCATAAAAATGTTATATGTATATATTCAAAATACAGATTTTTATAATGCTTCAATATGCACTTAGTTTTATTAATATTCACGTGCAGCCTCCGTAAGAAATTAAATTTATCTACCGTTATTAATATTTTTTTAAATTTTATTCTTGTAACCTATATTCTTTAATCTTTGATTAATACCTTCAGATATCACATCATCTTCCAAAGTTCACAGTCCACTTCTACTCTGTTTATGTTCGTAGAGCTAATTTCGATTATGAAAAATGCTCATAGACGATTTATAATTTGATCATAGAGAAAACCTGAAATACATATAAAATTTCACTAATCAAACCCACTTGTGGTAAGATAATTCGGTACTACGCGTGTCTAAAGGTTGACATTTGCTCTAGAAATATACGAATAAAAGAGTATATCTATAATAATATCTTAAAATTATACATAAAAAATGGTATAATTAATCAAAATCGAAATTAAGAATAATTGAGGGGCTTTTACATAAAATACCCATTTGATCAAAATCACCATGATGTTTATATTTCTGTAAACATACTTTTGGATATCATCTTTAGGTATTCTGGTATGGCCATTTATGTTACCTACTAAAGACAATGCTTAATTAAAATTTTACTCGATTATCTTGAAACTGATAATTTAGTATTCGCCCTTATTCCACCTAGCGCATTATTATTAATTTAAATTAAACATCTACTCATATGATCCTCAGTTATGTACTGGTTATATTGTTTGTTTCGAGTTATTGGATCGAAGGCATCCAACGATCATTTTAATAAACTTTTAAGTAATATATGTTGAGAGGTGCTGTAGCTGTTGTATTGTTACAGTTATAGTAAACTTGAATATGATGGTGTTGTATGTGTGAGTTAGTACATATGATCAGAGGCTGTTTGTTGTACGGTGAAAGTGTCCATACGGCCGTAGTAAGGTCGACCTGTCTTTCGCAACTCAACTTCAATTTTAGTCACTACACCTTTGTTCCATGAAGACACTTTCTTGCTATCACTCACTTGACAATGCCGATCATCACCTCATGACAAATCACTTGCCCAATACTGCCAACGAACATATGTATGTATTGCGATGTCACTCAAATACAGCCTGGGGAAAAACCTATATAAAATCAAGTCATAGGTGATGGATGTATCGATATAATAGCAGGCCATACAACTCACTCACTTTACTGTAATCAAGGTGATTAACATTGTTTCAACAGTGAAGTGATGAAGAGCGATATACACCTCTATCGAGAATTCATACGAAATGATATTAAGCGCACTTAAACAATTAGTGTTGTCCCATTCAGACTCGTCTACTTGGTCCGCTATCTTGATGTTCATTGATCATGGTTCCTGTTATTATTCCAAATTATTGGTTATTCAGATTTAGCACACACACACACACATATATATATATATATATATATATATCTTTTTGAAATTGACTTAGGTGTGCAGAGTATATAAATCTTTTTACCTATAAGTAACATGAGAATGTTTTATTTAAATTTGATATTGAATAATTCTATTAAATTATAGAAAGAATGGGAAAAAAATAAAAACCCATTTACAAATATGAAGACATACATAAATAATAATAATAAAAGTTTTAAATTTAAATATTATAAAACTACAATACACTAATCTCAAGAAAATATTTTATTAGTTTTCATTTTGATGTAGAATTTATATCAAATGATAAAAGAACTGGTTTTTTACTAATTAAATTTGATTAATTTGTTGATAGGAGTTACAAATGTACGTTTACTAATGCGTCTCCACTAGCGGTTGTTTTACGATTATACAACACAAATATATTTTTTTAATGAAGAAAACTTTACATTCAATAATGATTAATTGTTGAACGTATTGTCGGATTGTTTTTGAAATGGAAAGTGATTTTTTGTGAATGGGCGCGTTAATCTATCATGTAAGTGTCAAAATGATTGTTTGACACAATATTTTTCACATCTTTAACTGCAACGCCTTTTTATTATATAGACTTTTTGTATTTTGTAGTCGAACTACCCGTATGGAGAATTGTCTGTGGTTTTAGTGTTTAATATGTAATATATCTCCTTACATAATTTCCCCGTTAGTAATAAAATGGTCAGTAGATATCGGAAAGTGAAAATGGTAATGTACGTATTATTATGAGCAACAGCTTCCTTCCTTCCTGCTTGGAACTGGAACTCTATGGTACGAGTTATTCCACTTGCATTCTTTACACACGATTATTCTATTTCATAAGTTAACACAGCACACGCGAGTATTTCTTCATTATATTTAATACTTCCAATATATATTTAACACGCTGTTTCCGTCATCCGTACAAAATCATTAGAACAAGACCGCCCGCTTTCACAAAAATCTAAATTAAACACACCTGGTTTTATTTACTCATATCTTCCGAGAATATGGAATACAGTGGTACCTCGACATACGAGCTTAATTCGTTCCGCAACTTTTCTCGTAACTTGAATCAAATTTTCCCCATACAAACTGCCATTAATTCGTTCCAGCCTCCCAAAAAGTCCTGACAAAAAAATGGTTTTCTTATGAATTTTACTAAGGATGTATTTACATTTCAAATATATTGTCGTTTTATATAATAAGATATTTATGAATAAGATCAATCACTACATGACATTCGAAGGCTTCTTTCATTTGTTATAATTTTTACATAGACTCAACGAATATACAAGCTAAAATGTGTTTCATAAAATATATCAGACAACTAGACGTTTCCTAGTAATCGAAGATCCATAAAAATTAATATAATGACTAATATATTAAAATTTTAAAGTATATCCAAAGTGGAGAATATAACGTAATATGTGAATGATATTAAAGAGGTCATTAACATTTCGTATGTTAATATTTAAAAACATAATATACTGTGAACCTCTAAGGTGATTTTGTCAAGTAACCTTGAGCATCTCGATGTTCTTGAACATTGAGACGAAAAATTATTAAAAATTGCAAATATTGTAAATCCGGTTTTATGTATGAAACATATCATTGTTATTAGCTTGCAATCCACGCACGATCTTTGTCGAAATAATATTACGAAAATTATTCTATGACAAACGTTTAGTTATTTCATAACATAATCATGCATCTCATATCGTTCTGATCTAAAGCTGTTGTTGAATTATTTAATTGAGAGAATATAATATTCAAAACAATGCAACAACTTATCTGATTCAAAGTTTTTTTCGTAATAAAATTACCCAAAGTATATGACGTTAAATAGTCGTATTATCGGAAGACGGAATGCAGAGAATCCATTAAATTTTATCGTCTTTGCCTTGCACCTAACTTTCAGTCTTTTTTTTATTATTCTTGTGAAATGGGTAATTGTGCTTTACTAATCTTCTCATATTGTTTAGAAAAATCAATTAGGATTCATTAAATAATAATCATTAAATAATAAGATGTGAATAAGATCAAACACAGTATATTCTCACGTTTGTTATCTCATACTAATTAAGTATAAGCGAATAATATGAAGATTTTATCACTGTAGTTTTTTTAAGCAGACATAAGAATCACGTTCATAATAAAAATCTATCTATTCTTGATAAATTTATTACTCTTTGGTAAATTTTGATAAACCGGTCGTTTCTGTCGAAATATCCAAAGAAGACACAATTCTTCTCATAAATATTTATAAAATAGTATTATGTGAATATTATAAAACAACATTATTAGTTTATCAACGTTTTTTTATTCGAACTAACTTTATTAAAGTATTGAAAATTTTTGTCATTTCGATATTAATTTAAAAAATAATTTCACCGCATTTGAAGTTTCTAATAAATTTTTAATTCTTATTTTAATTAATTTCAATACCTACTAAGTTACATAATAATACATTTTAAAAACATGAGAAGAAAATTTACTTTAAATATTATATAATGTAAAATATTCTCTGCTAGTCATCGTACTAAAAATATTTTTATTAATATCTGAAGATGAGTAGTTGAAGTATCTTCGGACCAAATATAAAATAGTAGATTTCACTTATTATTTTTTTAACCGGAATTCAGAAACGTATTTATATAATATAATAAAATTTTTACCGAAAATAAATAAAATATGCGGAAATCCAAAAGTAATAAAAACACATTCTTGTTACATAAATTTTTTCACCTTATAAAATGCGAAAAAATACAAAGCATTTGTAGCTTTCAAATAATCGAACGGACTTCCCGAGCTATAAATAAAAAAATATACATACACGCACATTTTTATACATTTTAATTTATATTCTAGTTATATATTATGCAAAATATATAGAAAATTCATGTTTCAGACGACCTTAATTACCATAAAACTTAGGAATATATGGTTGCAATAAATAATTGTAGTGAATAATTGGATTGCATACTTAATAATAATAAATAAATATATATTTGTTCATGAGGTTCTATTAAATTTAGAAAAATATTTCACACTAACACCCAAAAATATAATATTTAGAATGAATCAAACTTTAAGTTGTCTATTGTAGAGTATAATTTATAATTATATTCTACTATTCGTTTAATTTAATTTCTTCGAGTAGAGTTGCTACCCGTATAAAAGGTTTGTTTCATTTGTGTTTTATTAGCTATAGAGTCTTAAAAAATTTTGAATACACATAAAAATATTGGATGTGTGTTTAACATTTAGTCTTTTGATATTTTTGCGTTGAATATCAGTGTCATGTTGAATAGGAGTACGTTTTGTTCAATTGTTATGTCTCGAATATGTTAAAAAGCAGACAAGTTGGATTGGTTCTTTTGTGCTTTATTAAATGTTTGTTTATTTTATTTAATAATAGGAAGGATAATATAATAATAAGATGACCAGGATTGGAGTTCTCCTGCAACTGGCAGTTGTAGCCAGTGTGGTTTTGCTGATAAATGCTGCTCCAGCTCCTTCATCGCTTGCCAATGGTCCTGAAATTATAGAAATTATTGCACCAGCTGGAATAGCACAGGTTTGTAAGAAATACATCATTTAAAATAACATACTTAAAATTGGTTATTAAGACAAAACCGCGACAAAGCAATTAAATGAAAAAAAAACACTTCCTATTTCAAAATATACATACATATGTACTAAGTTTAAAATGAATATTGTCAATCCTGTTTCGGTTGTTGATATAAAAGATTTTCGAAGAAGTACTTGTATTATTTTTCTTTCGCCATTCACTTAAAATGTTAGCGACCTTCTTATAAGAATTGCGTGTCTGCTGTTGTAGGTCAATAGCTCGGAATTATTTTTTAAACAGGTTCATAATTAATTGCTCAACACGTTGAAAAATTGAGCCGATGCAAATCTTTATTAGAATAATTATTATTATAGCTCTTCAAAAATTATATAATGTGTTGTAATAACACGGTTTCACATAAGAAGACTAAATTAATTGGTATTGATGCGAAACTTGATTTTATTGTAGGAAACTTTGGAATCGCTGAACTTGGGTCAACCTAACATGGAACAAAGCGAGAGGAACAAAAGAACTATTGGAATCCTGAGACAACTTTTCCCTGGACTCTCTCAGGTAAACTATTTCATCCAGTATGCTCCAAGTCGAGAAGATACAATGTACAGATTAAATAAAAAGCTTAAGCGGCCAAACATAACGTCGCTTATAATATTTATTAATAACGGTGTGGTAGGTCGCTTAGCTATAAAAAAATCGCGTGATTCAATCAATTTTACACATTTTCATATCTGAAATCAGGTTTTTACACTTGTCCTCTCATTATTTGACTCACGAACACTATTGTGTTTTGATGCCAACACTGATATTATATAATCGATAAGATGAAAGTCACAGCACATTAGCATTCTACATATATTAAGCACTGACACTCTTTGTGTATGTTTGTTTATTAGCACTCTTACTTTTAAAATAATATGTGTGTGTATATTTTTTTGTATGATATTTTAAGTTTTAGTCGATTAAATAGCTTCGGATAAGCTTTTGGGACTAGAATTTATTTTATTCACAGGTGTTTCTTCTCAGTCCGGAGAATGAGTGACTGAAATATTTTTTATAGATTGTTGAACAAAAAGTCCAGCAAATTGTCAGTTGGGTCTTCCGGACATTCGGAAGTACTCTGCTGCGAGGTGCCTTAGGGGGAGGAAACTCTGGCACTTCAACTTCTTCAGATGATAGCAATGTCTCCATATCACTGCCTACTTTTGGATCGGATGAAGATGATGATGACGACGATGATGATGAAGATGATACTGACTCCAATAGCGCGGACACGAGTATCTCCAGTCGCGTGAACTCTGAAAGTGAAACCACAGATAAGGTTCAGTCAAGTAATACGGATGAATCATCCACAGTTGAATCAGAAACCACCCAAAGCACCTTCACAGACGACGGAAACAGCCTAGACACTACCTTTAAAGAGGACACTTCTTCCGACGAATCCTCCCCAAATGACGATCTCTCCACTACAGTGGTAATAATATTAACGACAAACTACTGACGAGGATAAAATGACTGACAAAATACTCAATCTCCACCATCAGCGACAGATGGAGAGCTTTCTTGGTGCGCCAATAACAAATAAAAAGCCATTAGTAATAATAGAAGCCATTGATTAACCAACCGACAGATCCAAAGTACGTTGTGACAAGTACGAGAATCTGTTAAAACGCTATGCATACGGTCGCGTTAAATCCAAATAACTGGACCGCGTACCTTCAGTCATCACACAATCATGACCGTCCATATTGAATCCACTATAACTTCTTCTATCATTTTCAGTCGGCTATCGCTGAGGCAATAAAGGAGGAAGATGACTCTCTTTCTGGTGCCGAGTCTCAAGTTAACGAAGTTAGAGTACAATTCAACGACCAACCCGAAAAAACAGCGCAAGCAAAGTCTGATGATTTAGACCAAGATAGTGCAGCATCAGGTGGAAATACCGGAGCGATTGATGATTTAACACTCGACGATGCTGACGCTGATGCAACCGATGAAAACAGAAACAAACGGTAATAAATCACACATAATTAAATACAATATAAAATTAACTTATGTGTTTGTGTTAGATTCTTGAACTTCGGTCTCGGTAGCGGCAGCTCTGAAGGTGGTTCATCTGCAGGTGGTTCAGGAAACTTTTTGTTCGACATCATCAGGGTATGAATATTTTTTTTTAATTACTCTCCCTCAACTTGATGACATATTCTCTTCACTTGACCGACAAACACATTTGAAACAAGATCATAATCTGAATACATAATAAATTTTCTCATTATAGCAATTCTTTTTTTGTATCTTCATATTGCTAATCGCATAGTAAACATACTTGTTCACTACTACTCTCTGTGGTAAATAAACTTCTTCCTTATAACTATTAGCTACTAAATTAATTTTCCTTCATCTAATTGATATAAATTATAAGTTTTTATGTGTTATTATTAGACCTAGTCCAAGTGGGTGTGGTGAAATGCTATATATGACATATTAAACAAGATTATTGTACTATTTTCTTTCAACTCGCTGATATTTACACTATATGATATAAGTCTACAGTTATCATAAATTTTAAAAATAGTAATTAAAATAGAATAATACATTATATCACATAATAAAGCAATATAATAAAAATGTGCGCAGTGCTCTACAATTGTGAGCAATTGAACACCTGTCTTTTTCACCCTCTTGGCCGTGGTTTAATTATTGTTTACATGATATAAATACAATACCTACCTGTTTGTTATAATGATACGATTGTTTTAATCATTACTTTCACATTGACTAATTATGTGAAAATTTTGTATGAAAATGAAATGGTAGTTAAATAGAAAGTTGCTTGTAATATAAGTGTTAGAATTTGAGTTGCCTATAATATCACTAGAGGCCGGCTGAAAGTATGGCGAGAGCAGCAGGACAGGCTTTTAGGATCCTAACCGGCACCGACTCCATCGGCCTCGGCATAACGGCCACTCACACAGCCACCAGAGATATTCAACCACCTGGTTCAAATCAGGTGCTCATACGAAGTCAATGCATCTGAGTCTCAGTAACAACTCACGTCTTGCTTTGTCCTATTAAATAAATCAGTAGATGCACTATCAGTCTGGCTATAATATTATTGTCATAACTCTTAGAATATTATCATACAACATGCCGACATTTTAATTTGTAACATGTTAAGATGTCGACAGTAATGATCTTGCACTGTGATAGCTATCGGATGAATATATTATGTAGATCTATCTTATGAAATAATTCAATGCTATATTTGCTAGTCCAGGATAAACATTAATTAATTACACAAAACATTTTGCAATTATTTCAATTTACAAAATATATTTTATAAAGTTTATCGGCAATTTGGTGCGGAGATAGAGTGACCAGGAACACTCCAACACTTATTTTATATATTTGTAGGTAAAACAGATGTTGTTAGGTATTAGTAAATAATAAAGTAATATTTATTTTACAGCAGTATACATAATATTTGTAATGATCTGGTCATTCTAGCTGAGATAATCAAATTGTTAGATGAATTATAACTGATTTTATAAATGTTATTAAACAAATACATGTTTTCATTCGACATAAGTCACTATTTTATATAAATTTCTTAACTTTCTTTATCACATTATGCACTCATAATATATTTTCACAATCATGTACATTGGTTCACCGTAGACAAAATATATGACTTGACTAAACTTACTTACTTAAGGACTTTTGTTGGTTTTAAACATATTTCCACTCTTTAATATTGTAGCGCTTGAAATAATAAATGTCTTTTGTGCATGTAGAAAAATATGAGTAGTTGATGTATCCACATCTGGAAATATTAATTAGAGCAACGCTTTTTACTATTCATACTTAAACCTATTATTGTTTGGCTTAAATTTAATCTGAATACCTTTTATAGTTGATTGCTGGTTCTGGAGGTACTGAACAAACAGATGAATCTGCAAACACAAGCTCATCTGATGGAGAATCAGTAGGAAAAGGAGATGGATATACTGAAGGAATTCCCGGCCCTGTCACTCGTCTTCTGATCCTCGCAAACCGTGGTCTTTCAAACTTAGTACAGGATCTTATCTTGAGATTGGCCCAAACATCAGAAAGAATAGTCAATTTCAAAGCTCGTCTCATCACATCGATTATCTAAAGATAATTATCATTAATTTTTCATTGGCATTACATTCCTGTGCCAAATCACAATCATTCGTGTGACTCCAATCAAACACAATCCATTTTATTAAAAATTAGCAAAATTGATCAAAAAAAATAATAATAATGGTCACAGTGTCAAATGTATGATATGTAAATAGAAGATTATATTCGGTTGTTATTGTTTTCGTTGTGAAAAATCTGTCGATATTAACATCATTTTTTAATAAAGTGAAGATTTTTGTAATTTATTCCTCTTGCCACTGAAAAATCATTTTGTAAGTTTATCAAACCTGTTGTCGTAGATATCCGCTGCTTATGTATCGTAGACAAATTAATATACATTAGTGTGAATGATGCAGCTTCGCTTTATGAAGAAAACTATAATTTACATGACTATTGCTCAAAATTAGAAGTAAGCTAGACCGATAGGAAGCATCTGACCATGTGTGATTTTCTTTTTATTAAATCTAAGCACAAAAAACTTGACTAAATTCAACCGGTTTGAATTTGAATTTTGTTTAAGTTACCTATCAGTCGAACAACACGAGTAAAATTAAAAAAAAAGCTGTTTACCTCTATTTACTTGTGTTTATGAACTCTTGTTATTTATTATTCATATTTTAATTTTGAAGGAGAATATTAAACAAAAAAATTGTTAAAAAATAAATTATGTACATATGTAATTATATTTTTCTTAATAAAAAATAATAATTAAGAAATTCATGCCTTGTTTGTATTTTTAATACTAGAACCTCAATATACGTTATTCATCCGATCCAAATACTTGGACATAACAATGGGTAATTAACATAAAACTGTATCTATAAATTGACAAATAAATAAACGCAAATTTTAATAAATTATTAAATGACTGAATAATTGCAAACTTATATGAAAGTTTGGCTTTTATTTAATGTACGCATTCATTATCAATATGGAATATTAGCTTTAAATATATGAAATTATATTACGGTTTCACTTGGATACATAAATAATATTCATGTTACGAGTAAAACTGCATTATATTATTTGACTCAAAAATTATTTTTTTCTCTTCGGTATATCAAATTAATTTTTATGTATATGGAAAATATCAATACCACGGATATATTAGCAGGCCATTCAACTGGATTTATAAATATAAAAATTGCGGGCCAGGTGGACAACACTAATTACTAATTATTTAATGCTAAATCTCAGTTCATCAATAGATTACGGTGTTACCTCAGTCAAACTCATCTGCTTGGTCCGCCATCTTGATATTTATACATCCAGTTGTATGGCCTGCTAATATATCGGTGGTATCGGAAATATAGTAATCCGTTCTAATGGAAAAAATACCTAAACCTATAAAAAAAGTATAAGATAAATAATAAACAGTGCTTAATAATAAAATATAATTTTAAAAAAATGTTTGGGGGAGAGTCCAATGAATATATGTCTATTTTCTTAATGTAAATACGTCCCGTTTCCGCATAGAGTGGAATGAATCTATTTCAAGACAATATATGAGAAAGCGACAATTGTATTACATTAACATTTGCATAAAGACGTCACTTTTCTTCATATAATTTATTCTCTTTTTTACTGTTCAAATTATGAAATAATTCATATTCTAACATGACGTATATCGGGTTTCTCTGTACAAATTAACCTTAGTTACAATTGTATTGTATTTTGTCTTTGTTCTGGCCAGAATTCATATATTCAAAAAGTTTACTATGTTGCATTAATATTTTAAGAGTGTGCATATTAAATAATCGGCCGTATTCAATATAATAAATAGTGAAATGAGAGTGTATGCGTGTGGTGCGTATACGAATAGAGCACTAATACCAAGCTGTAGTAGGCCAGCTCTATCCGTATATGCACCAATACTACTCAGCTCTAGCACGACTCACTAACACCCTTTCATTACATCATATTGAATACGGCCGAGTATTTGGGAAAACAGCACAGAAAAAGTGGGCTATGATAGTGTTTATTGGAAAAAATTTGCAATAAAAAAATATTAGGGATGAGTTTTTTAATGTTATGAATAATTTATTTTTGGGACATGTTTATATGAAAAACACAATTAAGGCATAATAAATCATTTTAATAAACACCTGTTAATTAAATAGGTTACTTTTCAATGTTGACATTTCACAGAAATGCAATAAATAATTTTACGAAGACGACATTACACACATTTAATGTGTGTTCAAAACAATTTCTTCAGTGGAAATTATGCATTGAATTATGTTTAAAAAGAATTTTTAAAGTAAGCATAACAAATCACTTTAGTGGGTCAAAAACTCAAAAAAACAACACATATAATTATAAAGAAAACAACAAATAGATGACTAACAAAGCATTTCTAATGAATGAGGAATGTTTCCATGAAATATTTTCAGTAAGAAACTCAAAAATTGTTAGGGTGAAATTATGAATAAACTAAAAATGCATCAGATAGATTATAAAACAAAATTAAAAAAGCATTCACTTAATTAAAAATAAACATTTTTTTTTATTTTAACACATCAGAATTGATTAAATCAAAATAAGAGTGACGGAAGCACTTTTTTTGTATTTTCCATGTGAATGAATAAATAGGATAGTGTTTTTTATAGGTCATTTTAATGTATATAAAGATATATTTATAAAGTTATGTCAATAAATAATCTTTGCTATCATCACTTTATGTTTATACACAGCACGGAATATAAGATTTAATCTAGAATTTTTTTTTATTCATATGAATTGAAGCATATGAAGTTAAGAGCTAAAATCAGTCTGCCTATACATGTATAAGCTATAAATATTATTTCCAATAGGCCACCACAAATCTTTTATAGTCTTTTAAAATTTAGACAATAATAAAAAAATCTATTTGATAAGTATGTATTGTGCTGATTAAACTAAAAATAATTTAATAAATTTACACATACATAACAGAGAATAATTTTTTTTTCATGAAAAAAAAATAAAGGTATTTGTTACTTTCTAAAATAGAATGAAAATGTAGTATAAAGAGGTGTAAATATAGTTTGAATTCATTTACTTAGAACTAAGTAATATATTTTATTTTATTGCAAAAAAATAATGAAAATTTATTTTTCAAGCGTTGGGTATTTTCGATAAAAACTTTATAACGAGTAAGCGGCCACAGAGTAGTACGTGTGTATAAAAATGAAAATGTTTTTCATTACAAACACTTGTGCACTTACAATTAAAATCGATGTTTTTTTATAATGCTTAAATACACTTAAAATTAAACACATTTCAACAAAACAAAAATATGGATAAATCAAACGAACTTCTCACATATACACTTTCAACACACAATAAACTATAGAAATATATTTAATTTGTAAAGTGCAACAGTAAAAATACTTTGCAATATCGCTTACATTTAATATTTGGGCGATTTTCAAATAGAAAAAATTAGCACATTGCTAATGTCATACTCTTCAAAATGGCGAGTTGTTGAGCTTGTTTAGTTCCATATCAGCTACTTGTAATATTTCATCCCATTTGTGAGACGGTGTCAGCGGTGGAGTGTAGCAGAAAAGTTTAGGAGACGATTTACAATTTACAGGAGACAAACGTTGAATATCTGGAGAAAACACGAGTTTTCTCTTTGACCTGGCTTGATGTAGTTGAGGAGTGTTATTATTATTTGCTATCAAAGATACGGGCGTAAGCTGAGTGGAACAATTAGTCGGAGTGTATTGTTTGATTATGACACATTTGGGTCCTATGTATCTGAAAACCGGTTTCTTCAAAAACGTACTCCCGATAACTTTTTCAATAAGACCAATGGATAATAAAACATTTGATATGTCATACAGACGCCTCACTTTTGATTTATGTTGACGATCTGACATAACTGTTTTGGTTCCATCTGCACCGTTTAAATTGGTTTTAGTAATCAATACTGCAACTGCCATTTCCAAATTAATAAACGTACTCTGCAATCAAATTTGTAGAAAAAAATTAATTCCATGATGTAGCATATAATTTTTTGTTTTTAATTTGTTCAATTGCATTAAATTCTTTCACAAACATCCAAATAAAATACAACAAATATATTGAAAAAAATAAAATGCAAATGAATAAATTTGATTTAATTTATATACAATATAGATAAACTTACAGGCGGTCGCACTAAAAATAGCATTAAAAATCTCTGAGCGAGAATGCCTAGTGATTTTTGTTTTGGTGCTGATAATGTCGGTGTCTTTTGATATAAAGCATGAGAAATATCAAGGCTGTCCGCTTGTGCTTTGAGGGAAGACAAAAATGATTCCAATTTTAAGCCACCGTGCCAAGTGTAAGTGTTTTTACGGAGATGTGTAGCACACTGCAAAGCTTCTAGAATATTAATTATATCATATATTCTACGCTTTTCTACGCCTAACAATTGAGCCGTCGCATCGAGGTGTATTTCAGCCTGCCCACTATAATCATGTAAAGGATATATTTCCAAAAATCTGAAAAAATATATAATTAGTTCAATATCGATTTTGAATTCGAAACATTAAAATATTGCTGATAATACCTGTCGCATAATATTTGAAGTGATTTTTCTTTACGATCATAGGAACTTCTTAATGCGACTTTTGTGAGTAATTTAAGATTTGCAGTTGGTGACACATTGACGGAATTTGTAACTTCTCTTAAAACATTTCTTTTTGGTGTTTCAGTGATGTTTGAATAGCAAAATCTTTCATTGGCCATTGTATAACCTGAAATAATTTGAAAAATTCTTGGTGTTATTGAGTTTAATCGAATTATACATAATGTGAGCCCAAAATGGACATCATTTTCAAAAGATTGAATATTTTAAATCCTATTCACGGATGACTACATCCGATGAAACAAGTGCAACAGGATGTGAAAAACGTAGTAAAATAAAAATTGTAATATAAAATAAACGACAAATAGTTAAAAATGCGCGGTTAAAGTCTAACGTGGTTAGACGTAAAATTTGGAGGCAAAATAAAGAGGTTGACGTACTGTTTGACAGTCTTGACGTTGCGGCTCCTGGAACCAAGAGTGCATCACAAGCAGCGCCTGTCAGTCACTGTCACTGTAACTGTAACTGTCACTGTAACTGTAACTGTAACTGTCACTGTAACTGTAACTGTAACTGTAACTGTAACTGTAACTGTCACTGTCTCCTCACTCCAGGTTTGGTTCACTGTTCAGGATAACTCATGGCACTGACTACCGACACATAACAGTTCTCCACTTCACTACGTCCCACTACAACACTCCACTTCTCAAAAGCGCCAAACTGACAACCGACTGTTCACAATCACAATTACCGGACAGCAACTATTCTTGATACGTGCATTAATTATATCAATTTTATAATGTAAATCTATACAATATTTCAAATTTAAAAATCATAATTAAATGAACATTTTATTTGTGATGAAAATAATTCAGATTGTTTACTGAATGATTTTTTATACAAATTTGTATTGGTTATTTAAATAATATTTGAAATAAAAAGGTATATTGTAAAATAATTTTGTCTTGAAATAGTAAAATGAATCGTGTGATTTATAAATATATGTAACCGTAGGCAGTGCGTATGTGTTGGTGACAAGGAACAGCTGAGAGGTTCTGTTTCGAGTGATCCTATTCTTCCTGCCGCTGCTGCAGCTATAACTATAACCATAACTACAATAGACCACTGTAACTATAACTATAACTATAACTATAACTGTCTGAGCTGCCAGCCACTGTGCCACCAGCCAGTATCAGCGTCCAGGCCGTCAGCGTGAACCTTCACTAGGTCAGCTCCATTGTTTGATAGTTGAACCGATGGATTGTTAATCTGGTCGAGGATCAGTTAAGAGTAGTGTGACAGTTAGTGTGGTTGTAGCGGCAGGTCAAGAGGTCAAGAGGTCAAGAGGTCAATGTCTCGCACACCGAACTACGGAACGGCAGGAACCACGGAGAACGGGTCAGGGTCTGGAGCAGCACTGCCGGCTGTGGGCTTTGCTGACTTCAGTCCTACAGAAATGTTCAACTTGAGTGAGAACATCGCCTCTAACATCACCTCTATAAACCATGGATGGAGAACTTTGGATAAATCACTCAAATTCATCGGCACTGCGAGGGATAACAAAGCACTTCGAGACAATATGTGAGATATTTTTCCAATGAAAAATCTAATCATTCCGTATTACTTATTTATATCGTCAAACCTATGACTCACAATATACACACAATGTCAGATTTCCATCATTGAACAATCTATCAAATATATTTTCCATTAATAAAACTAATAGTATATCAATAATATTCAATAAAAAATATTCTCATAGAGATGTTTATCTATTTAATCTACTACTATTTTGATTCTTATTAGACTTCATCTCAAAAATGGCATAAGCCTACTGAAACGAAATTATAATATTATTTCAGTACCTCATAATACTTCATATAAAAAAAAATGTTTACACATTCACCCATCTTTTCAAAATATTCATATATGTATTTCTCAATCAACTTTGACACAAATTATGAACTTAAAACATGTAAATTAAAATGATCTATTGTCGATTTCGAATTGCTATTGAGAAGTTCTCATTTTTATCCAACTCTGAGCTATGCTACTGATATTTGTTTAATAACTATTCATATTGTAATACTAAAAACATACAATTAAAGTCTCAAATAGATTCTTAGAGAAATAGATTTTTATTTAATTTGGCAGTATTGAAATCTATGATTAATTTTTTTTTGAATACATTATACACTAGACTTATTAATGAAATATTTTTCATTTAACTTTGTAGTTGTTCTACTCGGCAAAATATTAATACAGCTGTACAGGCGACTACGAAAGATCTTCATCGTCTCACCGTTGTTGTGAGGAGAGGTGATAAGCGCCAAAAACTTCAAGTGGAAAGATTAGCCCAATCATTTACAGATGCTTTAACTAAATACTCCACAGTTGAAAAGGTAAAATTGCACTCTGTAAATGCATTTTATGTGGGTAGATGATTAAATTGCAATAATAAAAATATTGACAGCTTATTCACAATTGCACATGTCAAAAACAATGACTTCGTTTAAATTGCAGCAACTGAGTGAAAAAATGCATCAACACATGCCAAAGACGCCAATGGCTGAATTCCCCAATCAAGAAATTGAAGACTCTGATGATACAGCTCGATTGGTTGCCCAAAAACAAGCACAGGTATTTTATTTATACACATTAAAATCAGATCTGTATCCCCTGAGAATTCACAATCCATTTTATGTTAGACTTGATATTTTATCCAATTATTATTATCATTTAGATGTCAGTCCAGTAATTTACGTTCATTTGATTTCTCATTGAAATTAAAGCATTGTTTTCATGATGAATTAAAATTAAATTTGAAGAAAACTAGGGCATGTATTGTTATGTCTCAGTTTGAATAAGTTAATTACCAAATCTTGTGCTGCTCTATAATCAGTTTGTTTTTATGAGAAATTGTATTGTCTTCTGTATGATTAACAAAGGAAATAATTTGTATCATACTCATTTAGGCCCAAATGCTCGATTTCGAAACGGGATTGTTGGAGGAGCGAGAAGCATACATGAGACAAATCGAAGAAAGCGTACTTGACGTTAATCAAATAATTCGAGAACTTGGAGTTCACATCCGAGAACAGGGTACCGTTATAGGTAAATATATTATTTTTCATTAAATAATCCTCCCTGTAATTTGTTTACTAAAGACATTATATTTATTTTAGACACTATTGAGAATAATATAGAATCTGGCGCAGCACATGTGGAGACCGGAGTAGAAGAGCTTGTAAAAGCAGCTCAGTATCAAGCTAAATTCCGTAGGAAAATATTCATAATGATCGCCATCGCCGTCATAGTCGGTATCATATTAACAATAATCATTGTGAATTCTCTTAAAAGATAACCACCTTCAACCAATACTTTTGGTCTCAAATTATTGATTATATATACATATATATTTTTTTATGCTGAAAATTTTTCAATGACATTGAACAAAAAGAAATGTAAATTTTGTAAAATTTTCTTGTCTACAGAACACATCCGTAAAACATCATTCCACTTGTAAATTTATTTATTTGCTAGTCATAATTTTCCAATCCCACAAGTTTAATCTAAATCAACGGTAATGTCTGTCTTATTTGAAAATGATGTGTTCTGCATGGCACGATACTATATTCTGTAGTTTTCCATCAAGACATACTAAATACTGTCTATATTATTAATTGTATTTATATTCCTTGCGTTATATTCTAATTATCTACTAATTTTTCTTAAAAATATTTCTAAGCGACTGATTGATCTTTGAATCAACTTCTTATAATGATTGTAACTTTGGTAATTATTAAATTATTATTTCACTTATCTAATAATTTGTATGTGTGTAATTATAAAAATACACAATATGTCTTTGATAAGTTTCAATGTTTAGCGAGAATATTTTGTATGGAGTTTAAAACCTGCTATGTACAAATTGCTAATTGAAATTGCATTTTATACATAACATCAATATCAAATGCTATATCTGTGATTTATAAAACTGTAATTTGATTTTAAATGTTCTCATATGGTAGACACAATCAAGCCTTTGTATGAAATGTACATTATGTAGAAGAAAAATATTATATTGATTTAATATGTAATCATATACACATCTGTTATTATTTGCGCATTGTATTTAACCTGTGAATTTTTCCAAAATATAAAAATTGGTCAAGTTTAAATATTTGTATTATTCTTTTTAGTTGCACATACAAAAATTTCAAATGTGAACCTTTTATTTCATTTACATAAATTGAAAACAATGAATAGGCATGGCAGATATTTTTATTCATTAAAATATTGCAGTATTGAGATTCTTATAAATAAAAAATTGAAGTATTTGGTAAAATGTTTTATAATAATGAGGTTATCATAAAACAGATTACGGAAAATATGAAATAATTAGATAAATTACATTTTCAATACAAAACGAGTATGTTTTATTTATATACTAGAATTGAATTTACCATTCTGACACTGTACAGAATAAAACAAGAATCCCAAATAATGCAAACAAGTGAAAACTTATAATTCGAAATCTCACTTTGGTTGATTCTTAATATTATAATCAGGTAACACATACTATTTGAATTATTTCTCATTACACAATAATGGACCCTAATTTCATAGCTAACTTACAAGATCCATATTAAATGGATAGGTGAACAGATTGTGCTTTTAAACAATATGTATGTATAAAAATATTGAACTGTTTTGACAGATTTTGATAAATCACTACCGCATTTTGGCCTGTCTGGACTGCCAAACTGTATATTTTGAGTTTGCAGCTTGGAATAACTGGGCTAAATGTTTGGTCAGCGCATGGGCCAGTGGAGATAGTTCCCTTACTATTCTATCCTGAAATATTAAAAAATAAATTTATTGATAAATTTATCTTAACTTATAATCACAGTGGAAACCGCTTAATAAGAAATAGGTTAATGCGAATCAATAAATTGGTTGTGGTAAAATTTTGAACATATTTGGGGTCCAAATAATTTTATATTAAGCGGTTTCGATTGTATTTGTCTAAGGAATTCATCCATATAGTATATTTGTAACCAGTGTATGCAAGATTTGCTGATTGCTTATTTAATTAATGGAAAAATACATATATTCATAATGTAGCCTGATTCGCATTTTGTTTCCAAAGTCAAATTATTTTAAGTCCGACTTTCAAAGATAACAAAAATTACATTCATAACTAAATTAACACCCATCATGAAATTTTATAAAAAATTTATTAAGTTCATTATTTCATTTTAATACTAATTTCTCTTTGAAAAACCTTTTGCTAAACCACATATAAAAAGAGACTTGGATATACATATAATACAAAATTTAATAACTCACTTCAAATGGTTTCATTTTAGCCTGTCTGAATCTTTGCAATGCTTCGTGAGCATGTACAACTTTATCAGAATCAGGAGCGGCGGTTTGGCCGGGTGGAAAACATCGCCAAAATGCCCGTAGAAGTTCTCCAGCACCTAAATACAGCCTTCTTACTTCGGCTTCTATGTCAGGTGGTACTAATTCTGTGAGTAGAAGAATATTAATTAGTGTTTGATAAGACTATATATATATGTTAATATTGCATACGTGCTAATGAATGTGTGTGGTGATGCCTCATGAGAGCTCCTCCGGGACTTAATTCTCCTAGTGCACCGACAGCTGCTGGTGCTGATGGTTGTATTGGTCTCGCTATGCCAACACCACTACACCATGATAACAATAAAGATCTATGAGTTCTAGCAATTGATCGATAATTCACATTAGTGTTTGTCTCCGAACTATCTACGTTTTGTGGACCTTGAAGATATCGTTCGACCTAATCGAGAATAAGCTCACTATATAATACAGAACAAAGAAAACATAATACAACATAAGATAATATAAGAACCTTCGACAGTTCTAAATGCACAATTTTGTTGGAATCATCAGTGGATTGTAAATCGTCGTATGAAATTTTTTCTAATATTTTACGTCTCTTTATTTCTGGTTCTGTTTCATTATTTGCTTTGTCTGAATGCACTCCATTAATTTCGGGTTTCGTTTCACTTACAATATCATTAGAATTTTTATCAGTGGTATTTTCGCCTGCTTTCAAAACCTAATTTTCAAAACAGTAAAAAAAAAATTATATGCAAAAATTAATTGTACACACAAATATTTACCATTATTGAATGTTGATTAAATCGTTTTATCATGCTTCTATGAACCGAGGCTGGTTCTGAAACAATATTGGAATTGGTTGAGGTAGAAGGAGGATCATCACCCAAAGGATCTGGTTCCGTCCATCCTTGAATATCAAGAAATGGATCACTTATAGGATTGGCCATTGCTTTGCTCATTTGTAAATCGTCTAATTTTCCACACTCGGTGAAGAGATCTTTGCTGGATGTAGCTATTCTATCCCTTTAATTAAAAAATATTTACAAGTTAAATACACAATCTTTGTTTTTTTATCAATAAAATAATCAACCTATGAAAATAATGAGATTGAAAAAACTTAGTCCAAAATTCAGCTTCAGTCATTTTATTTGGTATATAATCAGCATGTTTTTTTCTAACAGCGGGATAAGTTTTAAAAATTGCATCAATGATATCTTGTGTGAGATTATATTTTAAACCATTGCAGCCATCAGTTTGAGGTTTTATATCAGCTAAAAATGCACCCGACACACCTGTATTAAAAAAAAATACATTTATTAAAAGAGTGAAACTCTAAATTTTAATATTTATTTGAAAAACATAATATCATTTACCTATTTCCTGCTTCTCTCCTTGATTTTCAGTGTATTGTTTTATTGTAGGAATATTCCAATATTCTTCACTACTGACAACTTTCGTAATAACTAAATCTTCATACAAATGTTTCAATACTGGATGAAGAGAAAGTAATCTAAAATGTAAAACTCCCATAAATCACAGTTAAAATAAAATGTATAAATAATTATGTTAAAAATTCAGTACCTTGATTTTTCTTCTAATTCTCTATTCACTTGTCGTCTAAATTTGGGAAGTAAATTTTGTAGGTGATTTTTAACTAAGTCTCGATCGGCTGCTTGCGCTTGCGGACCAGCCGGGTTGACAAAATGAAAAGTAGAACAAGCACCATCATGTAAAACTGCTTGCAGTTGAACTTTGGGTTTGCCAGCCGGAGATATTTTTTGGGCTGAAATAAATCATTGGGATAATTTGACATGACTCGAAAAATAAATTGTGTTGAGCAACTGGAGTACTTTTGATATCTGCATATTTGTGACTGACTGAAACTGTATCCCGGTGCTCCAGCATCCAAGCCAAGCGCTCATTCATAACATACAAGGTGCCATCGCCTTTTTTGTAACGGACATGAGCAACGCTCGCCAAAACATCTTCTGATGATGTTGTCATCTTGGCGTAAAACGAACCTTTAAAATGATGAATAATTATAAAACTAATAATAAAATAAAATATATTATTTTATGTAAAAATCATGATAAGTTTAAAGTGACAACAACTGTACATACTAGTTTTTATCTGTGAATACATGAAACTAGGTTATGTATTCTAATAAAGGTACTTTGTAAAACTATTTATTTTTGGTATTATTTTTACAAATTCAAAAATTAGATAAATTCAATGTATTTACAGATATATTATGAATTAAAGTAGTCTTACAGACGGCAGACTAGGGAAACAGCGCAGGGAGGATCATCGCGGAACAGTACCGCTGTCACTCTACTGCACACAGGCACTCGCACACCAGTATAACATTGACGCTATGTATGCTTCAATATTTTTATTTATCAATTAATATCCATTACTATATCCATATAAATTGGACTCTATTATATTAAGTTACTAACATTTTATATTTTTAGAGAATTTTCTTTTCTAAGTGAAGAATATCCTTCAGACATCTCGCTTATTTTTAATTAGTGTACTTTTTATTAATCCTTATAACATAACATAATTCTTATTATTCAGTATTTTGTTATAATCTACCTCATTGATCTACCTTTATTCCGATATTCTTCACAGAACTTGAAGGATAGAAATATTAGATTTTTCTTTGTGATTAAATACACTCAACTACGAAGATAATTTGTTCTGGATAATTCATTCATTGATAATGTAATAATTCATTTCGCTCTAAATATGTTTCAACAAAAAAAACTTACAAGATGTTTACAATTTGATAAATTTTCTTCATAAGAATTGGAAAATACTATAATGCAGCATGTCTAAAGATTAACATAAATGTATAATGATTACTTTTTTATTTACCTCTCAATGATAACTATTATTGTTATTTCTTACCAAGCAACTAGAATAATAAAAAATGAATTAATTTAAAATTTTAACATATCTTGAATATTTTCACCAACACAATCACATTCACACATAGTTCTTTTTGAAGTAGAGTAACTTGAAGTTAATTTAAAATCTGTAAACAGTTAAACAGTAAAATTTTGATAAGATAGGATTCAATATTAATAAATTTAATAATATCAAAGAAATAATTTGATGCATTTTTTATACATTTATTCAATTGAGGGACCTCCTCCTAAACCTACATAGTTCGAATCAAATCGATTAATAGCAGAAAAACGCACAATTTGAGGATTTTACTATTTGGCTTGAGAGTTCAGTTCTTGTCAATATTTAAGAAAAATAATACTATAAATATAGTTTGTTTGTAGCTGTGTTGAAGGCGGAAAGATGGCGAGGCGCGGCGCAAGGTCTATTTGCAACGGGGCAGGGGTGTAATTTAAGGTGAAAAACATAGATTGTGCATGTGTAAAGTTTAGTCTGGCGAATATAGAGTATAGAATGGTAGTAGGTGGTAGGATATTAAATATTTCCCGCGAGATGGCCGCCGCCAAGACCGTTGCAGATTTCCCGCGGGCCAACGTTAATTTTCTGCCGCCTTGAGCATAGTGCTCCCCGGAGTATCACTACCTTCGCGCAGGTATTCAAACCTGAGCTCTTATTACCGGACAACCGACCTAGCGAGACCCACTTTCATATTTTATTATAGACCAGACAACAAATAACAAACTAACCTGTCTAAAAAGACACAAATTCTATATTGTACATAAATATATCGAACCAAACTTTTCAATAACGTGGGACAATCACCTGCAATTTTAATGCGATACAACACAACCTAAAAAAATCTTGTACATGGCCTATTTATCATATAATCCATACGCACATTTATATATAAACTTGTCATATTTTATTATTAAAACTTACAAAATTGTCTTCAAAACAATGTCTTCTGGTTAAACCCTTTCAAAAACTGCAATTTAATACACATTGAAGAAAAATACAAGTAGTATATATTTTTAAATAACGTATATCGCTACTCACATTCAGGGTTGAACCGGTCCGTTGTGATACTTTCAAACAATAATTTTATTGTGTGTTTGTTTGTTATTGAATTTGTCTGAAGTTTAGCTAAGTTCAGTAGCGGCTCAGACAATTAATAACATTATTTATTTTATTATTATATATAAAAAATAAAATAAACTACGAAAATGCATCCATTATGTAGAATTCAAGCCACTCAAATAAATATCCCCTATTGCCTTACATATAATACTGTTGTGGTATTATTTTTTTTATTTAATTTAAATTTTAAAGAGTACAGAATATATAAATCTTGTAATCTATAACTAACATGTGAATAACAACATGTGACATTAGAGATACTTAATATTAAATAATAAAATGTATATGGGGAAAAATCTAACAAAACCATTTACAGATATGAAGATTAATAAACAATAACAAGAATAGACTCTACATTAACAATAACAATGACAAAGTACAGTATAATATTAAAGTAATACGTATTTATATAAAATTTAATTTCTTGATTTACAAAAAATTTGATAAGCAAGAGGGCGAAAAGGGCAGTTTAAAATAAGATATAAATTATAAACTTAAAAAAAGAATAAATTGGTTCCATAAAAGAAGCTTGTGAGAGATGCCTTGATTTATTGCTGAAGTTTTAAGCTGATTTTAACTAGCCAAAGTATGCATTTTTTTATATTGTGGTGATAAAATATTATTTTGATGAGCGTCCTGAAATACTTTTTCTATGACCATATTTCAATGACCAAACTCTTGTAATAGTGTTGTCGACTTTTATCGAATTACATACACGATTTTGTGAACTGGTCTGATTTGTCTGTCAATGTTGTGTCCTTGAAGAAATACGTAGATTCGGTGTATGGAATCGTTTTTGTAGTAATGTTGGTGGAAAACCCCCAATGGCGTAGTGGCGTAGTCCCTTGGGATCTCCGCATTAATCACATCGTAGAACACCCACGAGACTGCGCCCTCCGCTGCCATGGTTACGGAATATGCCACTACAACCAACACTAACATCCTCAGGGATCGCCACATTCTTAATAAATCCTCTAAATAAATATCTCACAAAATTTAACATTTATTGGGAGGTGTCTCTGTGATCCCAGTGGTCAAGAAATACAACTATTCACACCAGTAAGTACATCATTTTTCTCTTCATTCCACTTGATATTCATTAAATACGTAAATAACCCTTAAATTTCTACTGCATATATGAAATTGTTAGAAGATCGGATGAGATTTAATCAATTTTCTCTATCCAAGTTTACTCTGATGTCCTGAATTGTAAGATAACAGGTAAACTGTTGATAGTGTTGACTTCTTGGTGGACTTCCATAATTTAAATAAAATTATTATTAGAAATTTTCACAGTAATTGTATAGTGTGTGTGAGTACTTTCGACTACTTGTAGTCATCTTCAGGGACTTCTTCTTTACAGTCTCTAAAGATGACTACACGTTAGTAGTCGAAAGTTTTCAGACTCCTTAATAAAATATCTGTGGAAATTACAAATAACATTTTTTTATATTAAACAGTTAAATTAAATTTATATTTTATATTTCATGTATAGTAAAAGTCTACTTGCATATTTTGTGGTATGTAAAGAAATGTTACTTCATTAGCAAAATACGACGTTTTCAAGAAATAAATAATCATATTTTATTTGCCTATAATCTAATTATCATATCCTTCACTAATTGATATATTTCTATGAAGAATATATTGTTGTAAAATATTTATACTGTTATGCTGTTCTTTTTTTCTTACTTTGTTTGTAAAAGCTTTCATGGGCATTTATATATACATACTTTTTATAACAGATTTACTTACATACGTTATTTATATTATAGAACTGTAATTAATTTTGGGTTAAAAAATTATAGTAAATGTATTTTTCCTTGTTTTTCAGCTAGAAATATCTTGAAAATAAATGTTTCCGTCAGTAAATTTTATACACCCAGTATTATCTCTACAGTAAGAAATATATTATTTTACCAGCGCAAGAGATCTTGAGCCATTTGAAAGAGTAGAAAGCTTGATATTAATATTGTGAATTTTATAAACCATTAATAAATAATTAATTATCTGTTCCCAAATCCGGTAAAATATACGAGTAAGTCTTGTGATACATCATCAAGGGTGAAAAATAAATATTCAGTGGAGGTTTAAAGGCGTTACAATAAAAATACGGTAAAAATCAGTGATCGTGATCATCGGAGGTTAAATTTTCACACCTGGGTTTTTGTTCTACCGATACGCGATGGTTTTCCCCCAGGGTTGTGTTCAGCCGAGGGGTAATTTGCGATATTGGGTTTTTTTCATACAAAAATCTTAACGTGACACACGTGTATGTATGTATGACAAGTCACACGATGATCGCTACAACGCCTACAAACAAAAAAATACACATTTACACATCACGAGGGATGAAACCAACTCAAACCTGATATTTCACCTCGGATTCGTTATTTGTTGCTGCCGAACAAAAAGATACATCCCAACAGACAGGGGTTAATCATTGGACCAACCCAAAAGCCTAAAAGTTTAATAACACAATTATTTTTTAGATAATATATTATCTTACTAACAGATCTGTTAATTTTAACCGAATTTATAACTTATGAATAAATTAATTTAAAATTATTTCTTAAAATGCCTAAATAAATTTGACAATAACTAAGAATAATCATAATATTATATCCTCCGTGAATTTCAACTATAACACATGCTGGAATATTTATATTATGTGAAATTTAATCATACTTATATTAAAAAAAATATAATAATATATCTATTTAACTATTTTAGTCACACAAGGTACACAGATATCCAGAAACCACTCGTAATTTGCCTTAGTAGATATTTACCTCTTATTTGATGAAATCAAAATAAACTTTGATCGAAACAATCAATCAATCGGGTTTATTTTGTTTTTTAAGTTTGGTTTATAAATCTTAACTACGATATAGGCAAAGGGCGAGATGATATAATTTCACAAATTCATTCAAATGATAAAAATGTTTAATAATTATAATAGGATGTGAAATAAAGAATTTATATAAGAAAACAGACCTCAATGTTAGTCTATACGCCCAATTTCCGAATACGAAAGGGGTAAGATGGGATTAAGAGAAACAGACAGAAATGTATGAAGAGCGAAAAAACTAGACTCATCGTCGAGTGCTGAAAGAAGTAAAACATTTAGACAGAAATAGGTGGTCTGACGAGGAAGGAGTTAAGTATGGTGTGTAGTATGAAGGTGGTGGGTGGGTGGCTTATGGGTGTTTGGGGGTGGAAGCATACCCTGAGCGCCATGTCCCTTGGGAGTACAACTAATCAGAATTTTTGGCGCGGTCCGCCAGGAGCTCAAGCACATACTATCTCCACAATAAAGCCTTACAATAACAATAATAAAAATACACACAACCACTGTTGATTGAAAGGTTTATTCGAGACTAGACGACTTTTTAAAAATTATTATTAAGAGAAAACAATCGTCTGAAATACTAGAGAACCTACATTTCTGATGGAGCTTTTTTGAGAGGGTTTTTTTATACACAACAACGTGTTAATTGTCTGTCGGTGATCTTAACTATTACTAGTTACACAGGTCACCGACTCAATAATCAGTATTTACCTTACAATTCAGGAAATCATAGTAAACCTGGATCAAGACGATCGATCGGGATTTTATTAATATTATTCCCGATCTCCCAGTCGTAATAACCGATCAAATCAATTAAAAAATTCTTGACTTGAGAGGGATTTGAACCAATGACCACAGTATTTGTAGCCACGCTTCTTATCCCCAGAGCTATTACGCTGGTATTATTATTATTGTGTATTTAGAAAAACTATAAGTAACGTCCATTATGCAACAAATTATATAAATAATATAAAACACATTATTCATTCCCATAGACTAACTCGTAAACTCACTGACTACCTCTTAAACGTATGTATAATTTTCATATAAAAAATACACATATTTTTGCTATTTGGATTAGGATTAGGTTCTTTAAAAAAAAGTTCTAAGCACGACTTAACATTAACTTAAATATTCATGTATATCATAAACACTTTTTAGGAGTTTGGATTGTAAAAATTATACTAATTACACTATAATTTTTTTTAATTTAGTTTTTTGATATTCAATGAATATTTTTAATAAAGGTTTTTTTTTATAAAACCAGATAGATATGTTACTAAATTGCTTCTGATTCATTTAATTAAATTTTCAATAGAAGTAATATTAATGGACTGGAAAATCTATTTTAGCTAAAGTATGTGTTTAATCTGTGATTTTGTATTTTATGTAAAAAATTATTTTCAACGATTACCACAACACGTGGACAAATACATAAATGTTTGCTTTCACCACAGAAACTAATATGTACATATAAATGTGAATAATCTCTTGGATTAGTATAAATTTTCACAAATGACAAAACGACGAGATATTCCCGAAAACAAGTCTCGTGGGTGCGCATATCGAGCGTATTAAATATTTAATAAATATTAAAATACGAGTAGTTGGTGGGCGTCACAATTCGCCCCCACGGGGCTCCACCCACGAGGAGGGGCACAGCACCACCAGCTGAGACCTCATGGGGCCCCCGACAAACCCAAACCTTGTTTTCCACCCATTCCCATCTCGCTCTCACTTCATATATACAAATACAACTTTCATTGCTTCCCATCTCACTCTCTCTCTCTCTGTATTGCCGTGTGGAAACTCGTGTATAAATAATACACGTTACCATTGTGTACAATTGAACCGCATATTTTTACAGTTATCGTAATCAAATGGCGACAATGACTCATGTTTCCCTAAACTAATCGTTCCTTTCAACATTTAATTATTTTTAATTGATTTTACTGTATGCTTACAGTTATACTGCTTATGTCTTGACTGATAGTCATGTGCTCTTTATTACGTCATAAATAATTGCTGTATATAACAAATGAAAAATTTATTTTACTAACTACTGAGTTCCTCAAAAAACTATCAGTTGTCCCAAATCAAGTAATCGCAGGATACATATTTTTCACCTTTACAATGCGGCAACTTGGATAGGACAATATTTTAATCATATTTATTTCTGAAATTTACATTTTTTAACAAGCCAATAAATAATATAAGGTCTAAAATAAGGGACATATAGAAGACATTTTCACAATTAAAAATTCATATTTTATTTTTATTTATAAATACATATATTATTATATCATACTGCGGTACCACTAGAGCATTACGGGGGATGCCAAGTCGAAGTGATGATAATGCAGCACTCAAAAGATGGCCAAATGATTTTCGATATTGAATTACGAATACATATTTATAAAACTTTTTAAAAATGCTCTTTTGTTCCCAAATACACTAACGGGAAACTTCTCGGTATCCAAAAAATAGTGAAATATTTTAAAACTTAAAATAAATACGTATTGATATTACCTATTCCACAAAATAGTATGGAAACAAAATTCTGTACCTATACTGAGAGCGATTAAGAGATTGATTGATAAATAATTGCAAATTAATCTGAGAATACAGTATTATGTTTGACGCTAGATTTTTTATAATACATACCTACATAGGCCGATTATAATTTTAGCTGGATTTTCATAGTTTCCCATGGTTGAATTGCACACTTAGCGTCAAGTGTATTGGTAAGTTGGGGATGCATAGATAGGAATCAGTAATTGGTAGGATTAAAGGCGGGAAGTGCATTTCGGTTTTGTAGTGGAGTCCCAGGTGATGCAAAACACAATGGTGGAATCATCACAGGAGAATGGAGTGTATGAGGAAAGTGGAAATGGCATGAGAGGGTCACCCCATCTGGGGGTGGGATGGTATGGGGGCTCATATCATATTCTCGAGGGGGTGGAGCACCTCGCCTCCGATGAAATTATCTCTATATTTCCGATACATATGAAATTATTCGCATAATGCGAAAGGATATACTAGTCACGTATGAACTATCCATAGAATAAATCAATACTATTTATTATAATACATACTATCTTGATTACAGTAAAATAATATTGACAACCACTGGTTGAAGTCCAATAAGTATCGTTTGTATAATAAATAAATCGGACAAGACGGATAAAAATTGAATTTAACTTGTAATTAACCAAATTCATTTAATTCGGTTAAAATATAGAAATAAAGGAATTTGTTTTTTAATTTTTGACAGCACTTATAAGTTAACGATATTAAAACTTTAATGCCAACTCTACAATGAATAATTGTTTCATCCACATACACTTTAAACTCGATTCATATAAAACTATAGACAAAGTACATGTACGAGTATATATAGAAAAATTAAACTCTTATTATATGTACATCAATTAATTATATCTTTGCCCTTAAGTAAAAAAAGTTTCGGGTAAAAATAAATGTGATTAATGTATGCTGCTATTTATAATATGTAATATTTTTTTAAATTAGAATTTTATTGGTTTGTCATTTCCTTGAAGTAACATATGATAAGTAGTATACCTGTTTTTTATAGGAAAGTAATATACACAAACGGCACGTTAACCCAATTATTCATACTTGTTTGTATACTTCTTGTAAATAAATAAATTTACCGTTATATTATTCTTAATTGCATTGATCTATGTATTGCCTTAATTTTTTAATAATGTAAGTGGTCAATGATCCTCGAGTAATATTCCTGACCTCGTTGGTCACTGCTTTAGTAGAAAATATTGGTATACACCGGGTAAGCACATAAAGGGTTGATGGAGTATCGTTAAGAAAATTATCTGGACGGCAAGGGGGTGGCTTGTTTTAGTACTTTTTAACGCTACTTTTACAACCGTTTGCTGGCCAACTTTTACAGTTTCTTACTTCCCATACCATCACATATTACTGGCCACACAGCCTTACTGCCATATTTTTGCCTGGTTCCATCTTGCTTATTTAAGATTGCTCTTATAAATGCTTAACACCTGGGAAGGTTACGTCATATCCAGACCAGAAAAAATATTTTAAAAAATCATCCAATTATTGATTCATTCAAATAATTTCTATTCGACATTTCAATACACTGATCAATGTCGTATGACTGGCCCATTCCCAAAAACACAGTTAAAAAACCGACAGTGTGGATGCATTTCTGCATACAATATTGATTCACATTTATTCCTGATCCACTTGTTATGATTTTCTATTTAAAAAAATACTTTAATAATTAATAATAATTATTCATACAGACTCTTT
>JAGTTH010004463.1:0-46657 GCA_022606485.1 Agraylea sexmaculata | reverse complement strand
GTCAGTTAGAACATGAGCATGAACATGAATTAATACAAAATTAACAATAAATTAAAAAAATAAAAGAGAAAAAAACACAATGTAAACAATGTAAAAAAGATTTTAATAAGATAAAGATAAAAATTTTTGCACACTCTCCGTAAACATAGGGAGGGATAGATTGATATGATTCTTTGTTAATGAGACAATACAAACATGATAGTTTTGTTAACCTTTTACATACCTTTCAGACATTTCAGTCGCATAGTAGATCTCAGTCGAGTGAACAGTGTTTTTAAATTAAAACGAAAATTTATAACATGTCTATGGAAACCCGTCCAGGGATAGTGAATCTTTAAAATCTGAACAAAAACCACATTGTAATCAGCAAGGAATTGAAGAAAGTTGGGTGCTTTTTCAAAAGTACCGTTTTCATGGATGTTTGACTGATTTACTCACCGTGTTTATTATTAAAATAGTAAATTGCCGAGAAACAAGGCTTCTTTGTAACATATCAAGGCTCACGTTTTAGAATGTGGTGTTAGAGTTTTAGTCTAAACACAAAGTGAGCACATACTGCTTTAGCACCTTCTCCAAATGGTAATCTAGAGGATTTAAATTCTGAAATCAAAGCCCACCATCTTTCTGCACCAACTGCTTCTTCAAATGCCACAATCTTCGTCTCTTTTGTGTTTCTCTCTTCGTTCTTCTCTTTGCCGATGCGAGAAAAACTTTTAGTTTGTGCAGTGCTAGTGCAAATTTTAGTTTCACATCTGAATTATTTGAGTTTTCAACTATGTAGTAATCCACCTCATATTTTTCCACCGCGATCATTCTAAAGTTAGAGTTCGCAACCATGATCTAAATGCTCTCTATCATTTTGGCTATAGTTATGGGAGTTCAACTAGTGTTTTATTTATATTAAACCAATTCAGATAGAAGTTGCGAAATCCTCTCATATATGTAATGGACGAGCACATTATCGTATATATTCAAATGGTACCATCTCTTCAAAGAATAATTTGGGCGATTCTCCATTTTCTCATCTAGTTTTATACATGATCAGTCCATTTTTATTCACATGAAAATATATGTGAGGTTCTAATTTTATTCAAAAGCTGGAAATTATTCAAACTGAAGCGTTTCAGAGGATTTCAAGTTGTACTAATTACAAATTACGACCCTGTCAATTAATTGTCACTTCTATTAAGTATTGTTACTTAGTTTAATTATATTGAAACTCGCTAATAAAATACAAAACAAGCTTGATAAACTGTATTCTAAATTGCCTTTAGATATAATCATCAGTGTGTTTGCAGATAAAATCGCTCTTTTATTCCATTGTGTTGGAAAATACGGGTAATCGAAGCGATAAACACAAGAATAAAACTGGTCCCAGTTTCCAGGTTACATTCATACATTCGAATCGATAATTAAATATTATAATTAGGTACAAAAATTGTGGCTACCTGAAAAATTAGGCGCAGGAATCTAGTTAGTTGTTTATGTCCACCGTTATTTCCACTTGCCATCCAAGTTTTTCCCTTTCACATAACGTAATATACACCGACAACTCTTAATAATCTTTATTAATATTACTACCAACTTGGCCAAAATACATAGAAAACATGCCTTGCCTTCTAATGTTGCCTGATCCCGATATTCACGCCCTTCTATTCGAGTGCCGGTAAATATAATATTCTTAATGAAATTCAACACAACTTCAACAACAACAATTTCAAATTATATTATACTGTCATACGACAAATAGAAAATTAACTTTAAGTAACTATAGCATCAGTAAATATTGAGTATTTTATGTATGATGAAATTGATTTGGAACCATTATTTATAGGCAAGTTAATTTTAGCATGTGTTATGTATTATTCTCTTTAAATTTGTTTAAAAAATATATAAAATCATTAAATAAAACCACCAGCATAATAGCTCAGTGGATAAGGCGCGTGGCTACACATACTCTGGACATGTGTTCATATACTGTCCAATTCAAGTTATTACGACTGGGAGATTGGAAATAATATTATTAACATCGCATTCGATCATCTTGATCTAGGTTTACTCTGATTTCCTGGATTATAAGGTAAATACTGAGGCAATTATTAAGCCGGTGATCTGTGTAACTAGTAATAGTTAAGATCACCGACAGACAATGAACGTTATTGTGTTTAAAAAACCAACATCTGTAAAGTCCTTCTCAAAAAAGCCGCTCATATTAAAATAAAAATTATTTTTTAGAATAAATGTCAAACTAGTTAACTTAAAGAACATGGTTTTGATTAGTAATAATAACATAACACATATATATTAATAAATAAAGTAAAATAATTTGTGTTGCGGTGTGAACAGGCATTTGTATATTTATGAGCCAATCAACAGTTTGATATTTGCTCTTCAATTCTTGAACGTATGTATGTGAATTCCCGTATTATAAGGTGAATACTAGTAACACCGACAAACAATGAATTAACACATTGTTCTGTCTTAACACCAAATTTGTAAAAATCCTTTCAAATGCTACTAGGACCCCTCCTAAATAATACTAATTAAGCTAAGTACAATAGTGGCAAAACGAAATCAATCAAATAATTAATATCCCCACGTGTAAAGATATCAATTTCATAAAAAATCACATAATTATTACAGAGTAACGTTAACCGAAAATAATGTTTCATATTATATAATGTATCAATGGCATTATGACAATATTTATGTGTATAGTAAAATGATGAAATGTTAACAGAATGTCCCCCTTGTTAGATGATTAGGTTGACCTACTCGTAAAAGTTTGCCAAGATGTTTGTTTTAGTAAAAGCTTTTCCGCTCGTCTATCTCCATACGTCTCTCATCCTTCTTTGATTAATATCCAAAATGAATGTAATATTTTAATAATGTTTGGTACATTTTCAAATATTCATGCTTCACTGGGAACTGGGGAACTATTATACATGACATTAATCAAGTATTATTATCTAACACCGTCTACTCTAATTTGTGTTGTATAACATTAAACACCTATTGAGTGATTAAGTCTAATATAATGGAATATCAAAGTTCATCTGCACTGATTATATATCTCTTATGTGATATTATAAAAACATATCAGCCGATCAGATTGTCGTTAAGTGAAATATATATGCGGAAACGTATTGACTTCCAACGGAATAGGATATCTTTGTCCTGAGGCTATCGACGGACAGAGAGACTAGACGAAAGTGGATAAAAACCAAATTGGTTTTGAGAGGGATATGTGGCGTCAAATTGCTTTCTTGATATATAATATTATCTAGATAAGTACATAGGAGGATATCATGCATATTTCAATTTACCACCCAAATGGCGGTTAACATTTAATACATATAAAACATACGTGTCTATGGAAAATCTTCTAGTCTGATCGTTTAAAAGACTTACGCAGTTATACGTTTATAATTAAAAAAATAATCCTACTTGCTTACATTATATCACCTGGTGGTCAAAAAGGTCCACGTGCAAAGTAAATTAAATTCCACGGAGTTACCCAAACTTGGACAAAGCAACTTTGAATGTAGTTGTCTACCTTCGTCAAACATTTGTCATATGTTTACAATTGTTTATAGTTTACAACTAGTTTCAATTTGATTTACATACCACCGGTATTCGAGTTTCGGACAACCTTACAATTTAATTTCACTTAACTACTAACTAGACAAGTCCACACTTTCAATTATTTAAATGAAAAATTGATTTATATACAAAATTATTTTAAGGTTATGCAGATTGCCTAAATTTAGGCGTTTTCATAACATCACTTGGATAAATAATAATCAGTCTAAATGCTATAAACACACTCATTTTCCATGAAAGCTAAATCAATAATACAATTATATTATATTAATTCACGCAAGCTTCACTTTTACGAATCTTCTACGATAAAAGACCAGATGAACTGATCATGCACGATTGTATAAAAAATTATTTGTTATTTATGTATATATTCTATTCAAGGAGGATATTAAACTTTATCAATTATATTAAGATTATGTAACAGCAAGTGAGTGATTGGAGTGCATTGGTTTATTGATCAGGTCTAGTATGTCCAATATGAAGGTATAGCGGTAGACAAAGGTTTAGTCGTCCTTTGTCTCTTCGTATAGAATCTGTATAAAATGCCTTTGTAACGTCTGCAATGAAATATTTTATACATTAGACTAAATACTGTCATATCTTCAACTCATTTCTATTCAATCTTACATTATTACGCTTCAATCTCTGCTTATCCAGCTGTAATGGTAATTCATATGACGATCTTTCGAAGATAATATAGGACACAGTGATAAGAGAACTAATCCATAGTAGGAAATTGAATTTTATAAAGCGAGAAATCACTAATATATTTTAATAAGATAAAATCAACAGTATATCACCTCTCGATATACATTCCATATAACAGGAATAGGTATAGAAATATATTAGGACTGTAATATCAGGATGCCAGTATTTTCCTGAAAATCGGGACATGGATAACGAACACCTTCGTTACGAACTGAATAAAAAAGAACGTCAAAGCGAAAATGTATGTGGCTGACTGTGTAATGTATGATTTTTTATATATAATATATATGAATGAGCAGACGAACCTTCACAAACACGGGTATATATCCGATGACAGTTCCCGAGCATTTGCATTACAGCATTTTAGGCAAATCCTTGGTGTTTTTTTATACCTGAATATTTATCCCATTTATTATCACCCGAATAATTTAACGCTGAAAAAATAAACTGTAAATCATCCGACGCGAGAGGCCCTCTTTTGTGTAGGCATTTTTAGATTTGAATTATTCAACATTGATTATAATTAAAAAGAAAATGAGAGTGAAAAAAAAATTTCGATTACAACTCAAAGAATTACTTGTAGATAAAATCCAAGAAAGGAACATTTCGAATAGTTCTTCTAATGAATTAATTGGATTTCGTTCGCTAAACGTCCGCTTGTTTTACTTAGAATTTCTTTGTGCCTTTGACTTACAAGATAAAAACTTGATAGAAACAAGATGAGTCAATCGATTTTCTCTGAAGCATCTTGTTGAAAGAAAACGCTTTTCTTAAGTTGTATTCTTTTTAAGATAGCGTTGCTAATTGGCAAGAAAATACGATGTTTGGATAAATCTATTTATTTGTTGAGGGTAAACATTTTTATCTGCATATAAAATATAAACAAAGGGAGTGTGTCTGTTTGTCCTTTATTGAAGATTCAGAGATGGGGGTTGGTGATAATGAGGGTGGCAAAGGGAATAAATAGGAAAGTCGCTTTTAGGAGGGTTGATTTATAAATCGCGTTAGAGAGGGTAGAAGTAGAGAAGTGTCAAAGAAGGTGGCTGGTGACATGAAATATTCATGAAATTGAAGCTAGAACACAGGCAAAACTTGCAATTTTGATGCAACTTGCCCACTACCCTTTTCCCACGAAACAACCTACAATAATATATATTTTTTATGATACAACTTTATGGTAGGCAATACAATAATGATGTGGATTCTGATCGTACCCTACTCTCTTTTCTTATAAGTATTTTTATCACACTTTCACAGTTGAACCATAAAGAATGTAAATTTTTATATTTAAATTCAACGAACTACTTCACATAACATTTTAGACATCAAAGAGAATTTCAAATTTACAGTTTGTATGTGAAAAATTAGGATATTCTCTCCATTCATGTCAAAATGATAATTAGATCAAATTGTCAAGCATTTAATTGGAAACCAGCTAGATGATTGTGCAATGATTGAATTGGGCTTGGTAATTGTTTGATCAATAATTGATAGATCTATTATCAAAACTCAGTAGGTATACAAATAATTTTATTTGTCATTACAAAAACCGAAAAAAACTATGCTTTGCAGGGAAAGTTTAGGAATACTTTTTCTTGTATGTGTATAACATAACCCAAATTCGATATCGAGTACAACTTACTAGAAGAATATCTTTTCCGTATCATATCCCACTCGTAAATGTTTTATATACTGTTCAAAACTTTTCCTATTGGATAACGGCACTGGGATTCCTTTCACTCCAATATTGCAGAACATCTTTTACGAATATAAACCGTCGTGTTGCATAAACTTTAAAATATGATTTTATAAATTTTATATAATCTTTTAACTATAAGTAATACTATCAACATACCCATAATTACGTGAATGAATTTCACCAAAACTGTCGATGTCAAAAAACAAAATATACTTTGGGCTCTGTTTAAAAATAAATAATTTAATCGATAGAAATGGTTTAATGTGAGAATTTTCTTGGGTATACATATTTAGTATCAACACCTTTTATCACAATAATTTAATTTGTTGTATATGACTTAAAAGTAAATAAAACTTATTGTATGGATAAAAAATATGCGTATACAAAAAGCCCAGTAGATAAGTATTTCATTGGGAGTAATAAAATAAATTAAAAACTATAAATATTAATTTAATACTTAATAACCAATTTTGTGTGGAGTGTGATTTAATTAGGGATTTAAAGTTAGATAATGCATACATAAAATTAAATGTGGATGTATTTATGAGTGCAGATATTCTATAGAGTGGCAACACTAAGCTGTCAACTTGACGTTTAGTGACGACGCTCGAGGTGTTGTGTGGTATTATTTCTGTTTTAACAAACCACAGCCATGTCTGAAAGAAAAGTGTTAAACGTGAGTATCAATTGATACAATATATTGCTTTTGATATGATATTTACTGTGTTTTATTCTTAATTTATTTTACAGAAATATTATCCACCGGATTTCGATCCTTCTAAAATCCCTCGTATGAAATTGGCTCGTAATCGTCAATATACAGTAAGATTGATGGCTCCTTTCAATATGAGATGTGCTACATGTGGTGAATACATTTACAAAGGTAAAAAATTCAACGCTAGAAAGGAGGATGTCGAAAATCAAGACTACTTGGGAATTCGAATTTACAGATTTTATATCAAGGTACAATATAAATACTGATTATTTATTACCATTTAATGTTTTTCTTTAATGCCATTAAGTAAAAATTATTTGAAATAAGCATACTAGCACTGAAGTGAATATATGTATCTACATACAAGTTACTCGCTAACCGTAGCCACAAATAAACATGTCTTATTTATTTTGATATTTCCAAGGCCGCTACTACCTTTCGGTCACATAAATTTAAGCCATCAGCTTGATAATGTCTAACAATCAACCATTTAGCTGACTGACTCTTTATCCGCAACAATTTTTCTATATTTATTATTAATTTTAGCTATTATATAACTACAGAATTGTATAGTAATACTGCTTAACATTTTGTCACTTGCTAGTATTTTAATAAGAAATAATGTACTGTTTGTGTTCCTAACTTTATAATACAATAACACAAAATATTTTCTGTTATTTATAGTGTACAAGGTGCTTACAAGAAATTTCATTCAAAACAGATCCCAAAAATACAGATTATGAAATTGAAGCCGGAGCCACTAGGAATTTCATGGCTTTAAAACTAGCAGAAGAACAAGCGAAACGTGAACAAGATGAGTTGAGGGAAGAGGAAGCTAATAATCCTATGAAGTTACTCGGTAATTGTTTTTTATAATATTACAAGAGTTTAAGATGACTATCTGACACTGTTTATGCTTGTTTGATTTCAAATGAAAATTATGTATTGGTGCACAGGGCTTTGTCATAATTTGGCTTCAATTAAAAATAAATATTATCCCAAAAATGTCATATATGTATAACGCAACAGAATTTATAAATAAATACTCTGATAATTTATATTAACTATTCTTCTTTAAACTATTTACATATTATATATTGGTAACTTATTTTAATCCCTACAATTGTGTTAATTTTTTAAATTGAATGTTATGATTTCTTTGCTGAACAAAGACTGTATAAAAATTGTTATAGATTCTTAGAATATTAATGTATGTATTTTTAAACTTGCTTTTCTCTCCTTTATAGAAAACCGAACAGAACAGTCAAGAAATGAAATTGAACTACTTGAATCCTTAGAAGATTTAAAGGATTTGAACAGAAGACATGCGGCTGTTGACTATGATGCAATGTTGAAACAGTATGCCGGTGAAACTGCTGAAGAACGAAAAAAACGTGAAGAAGATGAAGACAATGAAACCATCAAGTATGTTTTAACACATAAAACAATAATCAAATACCATTGATATTATTTTTATTGACTTTATTAATCTGAAATTTTTTAGATCAATCAAATTTGAATCAAACCGTAATTCAACCCGAAAATTTATTGTCACTGAAGAAATCATCGAAGACGATGAAGACGATGATGAAAGTGAAGATGATGATGATGATTCGATGCCCTCAGCGTCAAAAAAAATAAAACAGGAACCCGATTCCATTTCATCTAGTACAGAAAAATTCAAAAAACCGGCAAGTTTAATTCCATCAAAGCCAGTAACCTTAAAACCAAAAAATGAACCTTGGAACAAAAGTATTGGCCTATTATCTAAGAAGCCTAATTTAGCCGGCTTGGTCAAAATAAACAGGAAGACACCAAACTGTAATAATACAACAGTTACATCAGTACAGGCAAATCCTAATAACGGGAGTATTACAAAACCATCCACCGACAACCCTGAAAAAGCAGTTGAAAAACCCATGACAGGTCTGTCTCTTCTTGCAGGCTATTCTGATAGTGATAGTGATTGAAATGTGTTCATTTTATAATAACTTATAAAAATGTAATTGTTAAAATATCACTATTTTTATAATGATTTTATTTCAATAAATTTATAAAGAAATATAAATTTTACGTTATTCCCTATTATGGTAGTTATTAAAAATGGAATATGCTCATTATAAACAAGATTATTTGATTAATATTAACATTGTGTAATCTGAACTGATAGAGAATAGGGTAAGTCGGTATGAAATACCATAAAAAGGAAAGATTATATCTCAAGGTCGGTATAATAATTTTAACAGATTAGAATGTATAAATAGTGAAGTTATTAATAAGTATACTAATATAAAAGAGTTAGTAGAATAAAAAGTATTGAAGAAATTAAGTTAGTAGACAATTAAAATATATAGAACTGGCATTTAGAAGTAGGTATGTAGTATAAATATCAATTTCTTTCTTTCAAACGATTCCATGCATTTTTCCTCACATTGTTATTTTTATTAATTAAAAACTTCCAGTGTAAAACGCAAAAAAATACCTAGTCAATGAAGGACGTTGCTTTATGTATAAACATGGTTATCTTAAAAATACTACCTACATTTTTCATCGCCCTCTCAAAATCTTATATCCCGTATTCAAAATTTAATCAAGGTATGGAATCAGTCTAGTCGCCAAATCAATGTCCACATCCGGCGGGCGTATAGTTTTTTAATAAAGAAAAGGTCGTTTTTTGTCATATTCTACAATACCTTTACAAATACATTCTTCCCTACGAGTATCATTCATAATTTTATTCATTTCACTGTTTTTAAATTAGTTTTATAATTCCGATTTTATGGAAACGATGGTTCGTATCTTAATCTATACCCTTTGAAAGTTTTCCGACTATTAATGAATGATTTGATACCTATCGGTTCATATAGAATTTTCATTAAATCGTGTTCAACCTAAATCTAGGTCATCCATTTATGCTTATATTAGATATCGAATGACATGGATTTGAAGGGATTCTCATGTGAAAACAGTGTAATTAAATGTTGTTTGAACATATAAGGTAATTTCTTCATACATTGTAACCTGAGCCAAAGACAAGGCGGCATTTTGTCCTGTTTTCATTTTGGAAAAGAAGCCGACCAAATGCCCAATGAAATGATCATAAAGGCCATTTCGGTGAGAGATAAAGGACTTGTTGTAAAGTGTCTCGTACCTTCGATCCTGTCTTAAACCGCAGACGTGCTTTTGTCTCAAGCCTCCGTCTGCTTTTAAAACCACTAATATCATATTCAAATTATCTAATTTCCCTCGTCTAAAACTAAAAATCCAATAATATTGTGTGACATATTGTGTCAGTTTTCAATTTTGTGTCAATTATCTTTACTTTTCAGACTTGTTGTGATCGGTCCTTTGTTATTTTTGCGACAGCTGTGAAGGTAGACGTCAACGAGACTCCGTTTCAAAATATTATATTTATTCTGTACTTGTCTCCGTTCGGCGTGTCAAAGTGCCTTTTTAACCTTCGCCGTATTTGCTACAGTCCAATACCTGCTCTTCTAAAAATTTCCCATCGATTAATTGATAAATAAATTCCGAAACATTGTGATAAAATCTCAAAAATATATGGAGCGTGCGTCTTATTAGTAATACAAAAGAGACGTCTCATAAATCGCTGACCTAAATCAATAATATCAGACAAATAACCTAATAGTTTCTAGTTTTGTATAGGTAACATTTAGCCAATGATATAAACATTTATTTAGCCCTTACACTATTTCGATTCTCCAAGGCTAAACTAGTAAATCTCGTCATCGTCAACCAAACTTAAGTAATCGATTCCCAGGCACACGTCACCTTAAATACGATAGTAGAGTTACTTAGCTAAACTTATGATCCATTTTTTTGTTAATTAATGCCTCTTCTAAGTCTCGGACGAGGCAATAATTAACAAAAAACCGATTAAAAGTACAGTAAAGCAACTCTATTACCGTCTTTATGGTGTACGTTTACGGCGACGCACGCCTAGGAATCCCAAGCTTAAAATATTAATAAGCCTGGCAAAATGTGAATTCATAAAGCTTCTATGATAACGTTTGATCAAATATTTCTGTTTATCGAAAGTGAACAAGAATTTCATTACGACGGTATTACAAGAGTTTAATTGGTGTCTGCAATAAATAAGAGGAAATAGTTTGTTGTTACGAGTGATCGAATCGATCATAAAGCTTTACGATCACACTAATCGACAAATTAATAATTTAACAACCCAATAAATGACACCTACATGGTATGTGTGAACAAATGCAACAGGACAGAAGTTTGCTCCCATAATAATAATATTGTGAAAGGCATGTTCGTTAACCCGCAGACATAAAGGGGATGGTTTACGGCATATTGGTTTGATCGGGCACATAATGTTGGGCGGCATATTGATAAAGTAAAATATATATAATATAAGTGGTTAATATTTTGGCGAGTTGTGGTGTAATGGTGTAAAGACAGACAGTAGAAGAGACATACCACCCGCATGGTGTTTGATGATTATTACAGGCATTGTGTATTGCGGTGAAGCAGCATTCATGACACTCTTCTTGCGGCATACTTCGGGGGCATTATATCACCACTAATAAATATACCTAACCATTATTGCTACCCTAAGCGACCGTTTATTTACTCTTTAACCTACAATCAAGTGTTGTGTATTTTGGCTGCTTTCTCCTCTTCAATTGTATTCAATTATTTAAGAGTGTGTGTTGGGTATATGTTAAAGATATCTTTCATCGAACATCGGTCTCGCCCTCGCATATAAATCTGGCAGGTCTTCTTGGTTCAGCCAACCCCGCTCACACGACCTACACTATTTATGTTATTGCCCCTTTATGTTGTATAATGCCCGTGAAATATCATTATAATATCAATACAAAATTCAATTTATTCAATCAACACACGTGGCTATACACATACTATCTAAAACAGAGGAAAAATGGGACGTATTTAGGATAAAACTGAGATGAATTATTTAATGTTAAACGCTTTTAAATTTCGCGCAATCACGGTAAATTTAAAAAAACTTTATTTTAAGAGTTGATTTGAATAATTAACCTGGAAAACACAGGAGCGGTCGTTGTTATATCTGGAGCAGCTAAAAAAATTCACCATTCTAACCTAAATCAAACATATTTTCATAATATTATACAGGGTAGACTTGAAATAACCTAGAATATTTTATGGGTTGATAGGTAAGCGCAACAATAATGGAAAAAAATATATTTAATATATTCTTATTGGTTATTTAAAATTTTCTTTTGAAATCAAGTTTTGGCCACCATCTTGGAATCAGCTGTTTCTGTGAAGAACTCAGTAGTGACTGTCACGTGTGTATTGTGTCTGTTATACATAATTAATATTTTTAATTAAAATTAAAAAAAAAATTACAAAAAAAAACCCTACCACTACTATATATGTTTATGGAATACTTGTGTAAATTAATTAATTTAATGATAAAATTTTTTTTAGTATGTAACATGTTCTAATCTATACCAAACTTATCTTCTCCGGAATTATATGAAAATTATTCGGAAAAAGAGAGTCTTATAAAAGCCAAAGGTTGAATCAAACCCTAGTTCAAATATTATTTTATATTAACGAAAATGTCGCATATCAACTAAAAAGTGAGTATGATTTGTGGCAGTTGAGCTTAACAAATTAAATAACCACTTCATTGAAATCTTACACGGAAATAATTTTTAGATATCATTGGAAAATTACTGTTAGTTGATTAATATGCTGGTGGTATAATTTGGTCGTAAATACAATTTAGAGGTTATTCGTTTCGCCATACGGCAGCCTCGAGCCAAACTCAAAAGAATTATCATTTTCTATTATAATTTGAGCTCATTGATTAAAGATAACTTGTAAATCATTATAATATATCACTATGTATTATAGAATAAAATAGTTTTGCAATGAGTGGGTATATCTGATATACATATATCTGAAGTGGGCAGATGCGCTATCGTTATCTCGATTTGTTTACTTTCTTGTACAGAATTCCGGGAACAATTCAACGATAATTGATTTGCCGACAAAGTGTGGGAATAGTAGAGGACATCACAGGACAGGAAGCTTAAACAGGGGAGGTCTCAAGTCTCGATGAAAGAAAGCGCTCTACTCTATCATATTGGATTACAAAACTGCTGGACATGTGGCGCTCTGTCTCCAACAACACTGATTTATGTCCAACCTAATTGCTTTGTAAATTAACGTGTTCTTAACACAGGACAAGTCATCATCTCTTAAACACTTTCCGATATCGAATCAAATAAACCAGACTGGAAGTGTATTACTCTATATAACTAGTCATAGAGGAGAGAATGTTATCAAATATACCAATTAACCAGCGTAATAGCTCAGGGGATAAGACGCGTGGCTACAAATACTGTGGTCATGGGTTCTTCTAATTGAATTGATTACGACTGGGAGATCGGGAATAATATTAATAAAATCCCGATCGATCGTCTTGATCCAGGTTTACTCTGATTTCTTGGATTGTAAGGTAAATACTGATTATTAAGCCGGTGACCTGTGTAACTAGTAATAGTTAAGATCACCGACAGACAATTAACACGTTGTTGTGTCTAAAAAACCCTCTCAAAAAAGCTTCATCAGAGATGTGGGTTCTCTGGTATTCCAGACGACTGTTTTCTCTTAATAATAATTAAAAAAAATAATATATATACATATATATATATATATATATATATATATATATATATATATATATATATATATATATATATATATATATATATATATATATATATATATATATATATATATATATATATATATATATATATATTTATACAGGTAAACGTCGTTTTAAGCCGATTCATAATAACGCCGATTTGTCTTTTCAATAAAATAATCATTCAAAATATTCAATTATTCTATTATTGTTATATTTATTCTAACGTTTACCTGTATTTTCCAAAGTTTTTCCAAAATGTGAAGTTTGATAAATTTTATACACGTCCATTTATAAATATATCGTTTACTTGAGGAATGAGGTATAATTCATAATTCGAAAAAAATTAAGCTAAAAAAATTATGTATTTTATAACTGTTTTCGTTAAAAATCAGATTGTGTTATATCTGGTTAAAAATATATTTATTATGACGTTTCATTTAAAACGTTTATATTGTTCATTGATTATTACAGGTAATAAGATATTTTTTTATATATTTTTCTTTTTGTGATAGGTATATTGGTTTCAATAGAAAACTTGGTTACCTATTATTAAGGTTTATTTTCGCATATTTTTCTTTATAGACCTACAAGCCTTTTACATACATTATAATAATGGGTTAACTTAAATTCCAATTAGTGACTGGCAAAGCTCGGTTATTTATCTAATTATCACCATTGATAAAATAAATAGCCGTTTTGATATTGATATATAATATACTATCATAACAAAGGCTATTAATTTAGTAAATTGGATAAATAATTGATTTTTGATTGGATGATAGGCAATTTTCCGATCGAAGCATTATAAAAATTGAACGTATATTTATTAAACATTCGCCGCATATTTTTTTTATTCGAAATATAACCTTTAAAAATATTGCAGAGATTTATATAATGGAACGTTTTTAACATACCTACTCAGATTCCTTTCCATATTCGTACATAATATGAAAATGTATTCTTACTTTGAGAAACTTCAGACAAAGCTTTTATATAAATATATTTTAAAATGTATAAATATAAGATGTAGCGTATATTAAACAAGTACAAGTGGTTGGTACTGGATCGCATTCCAGAGCCTTGAGGCTTTGTTTCAGCCGGTCTTGACGGGCCGCAGCTGATTTCGGTTCTGCCATACATTTAATAAATACAACTCACGCACTTCTTTATTACGTGATTTTCGTCGTTTATATGTATCTACATATACTTGTAATGTAATAATAAAAAACTTGATTCATATCCATTATTCCCCTATTCTTTATTACTAAACTGTGAGTCCCGTTGCATAGTGTAGGGTACTTGCTTTAATAATAACAATACTCGCATACCTTTTGTGCGAGGCCCAATTAAAATTGCTGCCCACTCCCAAAAATATCATACATACGTGCACGACAAGAATTAAAATCGCAAATTCTCCCGCAGAAAACAAAAAAACAGCTTCATTCGAAATAAGTTTTGAATTCAAATACTGTTCCAAGTTTGAATTGAGCCACGCTATTCATTTGTTTTTTTTTTACATTGACCATTTCGTGTCAAAAATATTTACATTGGAATTTTTAACATTATTCTTTAAAATTATTTTGGTACATTAAATGTAACACAACCACGCCTTCATTAACGGTCCAAGTCGGCTAATTAGACTTTTCAATTTTTAGTTATTATTTTAAAAAGTTTGAGAATCTTGCATATTTACTTATTAGGGATGATTGACCGCCTGATTTGAATATGTAAACAAAGTACGGTACAGCGTAATTTCAACCAAAATGCACTATGAACATTACAAGTAAATAACAATACCTTGTTGACGTATTCAATTTGAACTTGGCCTTGAACTAATGCGATGATATCATAAGTTGTTTTTGTTTTTCTCTAATGACAACATATATTCACTCATTAATAAAACAGAAGATTCTCAAGCTGTCATAATAAATTATTATATTATTAAAAAAATATTTTTTATACAAAAAAATGCTTAGGCCCGTTTAAGTATATATAAAAAAACTGGGATCTATATGTAGGAATTATTTTGAATAATATTGAAATAAATTAAAAATATACAAAACATAATAATTTCTTAAGAAATATACAAAACATAATAATTTCTTAAGAAATATATCAAAACATGGATAAATGCATAATGGCACATTACAGCCCTTACACATAAATACCTGGTTTGTTTATCTTGACCTTTTTTATTGCAAAGTCTACATCTTCTATATTTGTTAGAAAAATCTCAATTTTTAGACATCTAGTTATGAATTTTTTTACATCTATCAGTCTGGGGTTAGTCAAATCCCAAATTTTAGACATCTTCAAAGGAACCAAAAATGGTTTATAAATTGAATTATCAAACGATATAAAAAATATGACTTACTTTCAAAATTATCACCATCAGCACTTATTTATATATCAATGAGTAAAACAATGTATCTGTAACTAAAATCCTTATTGAGACATACAATTTGGTCAAAGAACACTAATTCAACCGACTTTTACATTACTACAACAACAACTCACGTTTGATAGTTAAAGTGTGACTTGTAAAACAGATTTAATGATTAGCCTAAATTCGATACTAGATAGCAGTAATAGTAAATATTTGGAAAAGTTATTTCCAGTAGTCTTATTAGGGTAAAACATTATTATTTATTACAATTTCTTTATAATGCATAAGTGTTTACATTGATTGATAGAACAATACATCTTTGGAAATAGACTTAGGTGTACAGAGTGTTTACATCTTTTTACCTATAACTAACATGAAAATGTTTTATTTAAATTTGACATGAGTAATAGTATTTAATTATAGAAAGAATGGGAAAAAAAATAAAAACCCATTTACAAATTTGAAGATTAATAAATAATAACAACGATAGAAGCAATATTAACAAAACAGTAACAAAATATAATTCTTAAATTCTAAATAACAATTTGTTTGGGCAAAACCAAATTTGTGTGGATTATTGGAAATTTTATTTTATTTTTAAAAATAATATCAGTTTTGGAAGTCCATTGGTAAAATGAACTTACGTTTCCTCGAGACATATTTGGTTTTATTTACATGTCTTATGATTGGGTTAGTCGAGAAGTTAGTCATTTTTATGTAATGTTTTTTATCTGCGATATTTGCTTTGATCATTTTTAACTTAATGTCCTCGTGGACTTCTTTAAGAGGGTAAAACATTAGTGAAAATACGTATTCCCACTGAGCACAAAAGGGTTAATTAATATAGGACTATTTTATTAACATGACCGGTTGTTTTCAACTATGATCCTTACAGAAGAAAATTGTCATAAATCAAGTGTTCGGTAATGAGTGGTGTTAATTAAAACTGAAAAATGTATGTAGTTATATCGTAAAACATTACACGTATTACTCAATTTAAACACCGTTTATATAATTATACAACGAGAGCGAAGTCTCTCACGCACATTACACAAGGCTTTTCGTATATGTATATAAATATATATAATAATAATGAATGAGGTAGATTGGTTAATTTGTTGAATGAAAATTGGCACTTGTCCGACTCGGTTGACTCGTAGTTCTTTCTCGTTGTTGGAATTTACCACAAATATTCCGAGACCACCTTCACACATTACTGCCAACCGTGAGTAACTGATATCTTTAAACCCATATTTAATTACCGCTCAATTTATATACATACTTTATCATCCATTCATAATATTCAAGTGCAGTATGTATTTTAATCCTGACTTTGTATTCGGTATTGTTCGAGTACGTGTACGTTAAAGTTATACTTATAAAGGTTGAATTTTCAAATCATAATTAACTATTATTTATACTAGGGTAATTTTAATGTTTTTTTTATGTTCTGCTTGTTTTTTTAATAGGACGGTTATATTTAGAGCTTTGATTTCATTTTTGCTTTAAAGTAGTTTGTTTATCGATTTTTTTTATTTTAAAAATGATTTATAAAAATGTGGAATTATTATTCAATATTTTGAATTTATTTAATATTTTTTTAGATGCTCTGATTTGTTTTTAATACGAAGGTAGTTTGAATTAAATTATTAAAACTTTTCCTAAGGTGACAATATTTAAAAAGAGACTCTCCCCATAAATACTGTTTTTTGAGAATTTTCATTTATTATTCATTATAATATTAGTTTGAAATTAAATAAGCTTTTTTATCATTAAAAAAGCGTTTTCAGATTTTAGATATGTATTAATTATAATTAAATAATTATATGAAATATTATTTTTCCATCTGGCAAATATTATTTATAAAATAATTTAATACGGTTTTTATATGACGACAACATTCATCACAATATTTAAAAAGCGAGTCTCCCAATAAATACTGTTTTTTTTATAATTATCATTTATTATGCATTAATAAATATCTCTAATATTAGTTTGAAATTAATGTAATATTATTATCATTAAAATACCCGTTTCGAGATATTAGATATGTATTAATTGTAATAAAATAATGATATAAAATATTATTCTTTCATTTGGTAACACTGATGGTTGAGGGATCCGTACAGACAGATATAAAACATACACACACGTTGAACAATTATAGATATAATTATTTTTGTATTACTATTGTCTCGTTATAGTAATTGATTATTTACACACATGATATAAAAGGCGTGCCTTGCTCGAGGGTGTCTAGTTTAAAAATTAGAAGGCGGCTAAGGTGTGATCTTCCATACAAGATACTTATCATGTCTCATCCACCCCTTATGTGCCTTGGGCACATTCTCAGTCCAAATATTACATTAAACACCTTTAATATTAAAGACCCAAGGGGTAAATATGTCAGATCAGACTGCCGCTAATTAATCGCTGGGAAAACAAGTCCCATTCGCGTGTTTCCCTTGGGAATTTCGAACCGACTTCATTCGCAAAAATATCACCAATACATTTAATATACAATGATGTTATAATAAACGCCCTTGGCTTAGTTATAATATCATAGTGCAGAAATAAGGCATCACTTAATAGGGTATTATTTAGTATCGATGATTAATAGACAACGGCCTTGTTTATAGTTAAATTGTTAGAAAATCTTATTAGTATTTATATGAAAAGCAAGAGGGGGGCGGATTCCAAGAAGACAACAAATCAACCACCGGAAAAGAGGCTGCCAACAATAAGTCAAGCAGAAATCTCAACTATTAAAATTCTTTGGCCAATGGAGGTGTGTATTCGAGACCACCACACTAACAAGTGTATACCCGTGGTGTGATCATAAACTGCCCTGATTAACACTTTTATTTAATTCCTCACATTTCACACCCCCGCGTCAAATGATTAGGCAATCCGCGGCGTCACGTCATAACAAAGTTTCGTAATTATTTATTCATTCATATTTTATGCTGTGTTATAATCCGAGTCAGGGTTCTTTTATCGCTTTCCGTACACAATGCAACAGGTTGATGTTTTTTTTTTCACTTCAGAATCCCCACAGTCCAATGGCTTTCTTCTTGTGAATGCGATTTGAACACAACAGAATTTTCATACACCGACTAGACTAGGCTTCGATTTTGTCAATATTATTGTATATCAGGGTCGTGAAATTCACACATATTATTTAATATTAATATAAAATATTTATTTAAATTATTATACTATTCTAACTAAATAATATGCTGTGTGTCTTTAAAAGTAGTTATTCTTGGGATATTAAGTTAATCAAAATCGTGTATTTTATACCATATTACAATTGACTAATGCCTTATACAATAATGAGGCTAAATATTTTATTTCGGTTATAATATTTATTTATTTATTTTACGCCCCAACGAGCTTTTTTGTATCGAGCTTTACACAACAACGTGTTAATTTTCTGTCAGTAATCTTAACTATTACTAGTTACACAGGTCACCGACAGAGCGGCTCTGCCCGACTTTTATTCGCTAATAATAAAAGTCAAAAACAAATATATAATGCATGATGTCAAATTATAATTTTTATTTTATACACGGGCCTTTTTGAGAGGGTTTATACAAATGTATTTTTTTTGACACAACAACAACTTAACTGTTTATCGGTGATCTTAACTATTACTAGTTACACAGGTCACTGACTTAATCAGAAATCAGAGTAAACCTGGATGAAGACGATCGATTGAGATTTTTATAAATATTATTCCCGATCTCCCAGTCGTAATAACCGATCAAATCAATTTAAAAATTCTTGACTTGAGTGGGATTTGAACCCATGACCACAGTATTTGTAGCCACGCTTCTTATCCCCTGAGATATTAAGCTGGTATATTATTTTACTCAAATAATTTTTCCCTGCATGTATAAGAGGAAGATTGTCCTCTATATACAGCATTATTTTAGGTTAAAATACGAATCATAAAAAATATATATTTGTTCCGAGATCGTTCGATGATTTCCCTTTCTTAATGGTGTAATGGTGATAGAATTATTTGTATATCGATAGCGGAAATGAACCATCATCCCCCTGATGTAGGTAGCCCTGAAGTTGCAACCCCCGGGTGCTCAGACCAATATATTGTGCGAGTTGGCGCCATTCGGAAAACTTCACAGGGCTCACAGCCGTCAACAAAAAAGAAAGAGGGACCATCCATTTGGGATCTCGCCTGGGAATTCGGGATTCTGGATCTTGATAGTGTGCGATGTCCACCAACGGGGCATCTTCCAGGAAGGTGTACCACTATAATGGGACACAAGGCCGCCCCCTTCAAAAAACATCACAACTACACACCAACGATAAGGGATGCTCCCCACTACACCCTTATCATATTGCTAAATTATATTACCACAATTATCTACCACTCTTAACAAAACACAGACTAAAGTTAAATGCAAGTTTCTTTGTTTGTCGTGCTGAAAAAGATTTATTATGAGTGGAAACCAAAGATTGATTAGGTTATTGGTTCATAAAATATTTTTCGTTATAAGCCTTCGTAAGCTATAATGAAAATACTCTACAGTCAATAATTATTTTAATATATTCGTGTTTCACAATATTTTTGTTTTAAGTTTATTTTATTATTATTATTATTATTTATTATGTATTATATTTATATTTTAGTAGTTCTACAAGTGGGTTTTTGTATTTTTTCCCATAAATTATGTTATGACTTATTAATTATTTTAAATATCAATTGATTGTACTCCGTATTAATATAAGTAAAAGACTAAGTCTATAAACTTAATATTGTAACATCTAAACATAATGTATCAAAACATTGTATGCAAATTATATTTAATAAAGAAATTGTATAATAAAAAAATAATGAAAATACATTTTTCATGTTCGAAAAGAGCCATTTTCACAATCGTTACCAACATAGTTATAAAACCTTATGACTATGTACTAAATGTTCTATTAAATTACATTTTTTCATCTAATGAGCAAATTTAAGAAATATAAACTACTAATAAAATAATCAGTTTCTTTATTCTTGAATTTTTTTTAGAAATGTGTCTTTTTCAAAGTTGTCCATTGAAGTAAAATAACAACTCAAAAATTTGAACATCACATTTTCAATCTCTTCCTTAGCCACGCGTAGTTTCTCGATTTATTCTTACTTATTATCATCCCACCCAGTATCGAGATATTAAAAAAATATAATAAGCCGTTTTTATGTTAGATAATAGTTCACCTGCTGTTAGTTTGTGCATAAATGGGAGTTGAAACGATGCGTAACATCTTCGAATTCCTTCGAAGATCTTTTGTTGATATTAAATTTCAAGAATGGAGAAGTAGTGAGTTGGAAAGCGTATTGAAAAGTCAGGGGATGTAGGCAATATTGGGTACAAATACCTTACAAGGTGTCTTGTTACACGGTGACAGGTTCAAGACCCTCCAATTAAATGATACAGAATATAGATTGTCCACACTGAAACAGCGTATCGGTTTATAGGTTCATATTTGATTTTGTATATATTATTATCCTAATTTAGCGTAGTTAATAAAATATTAATACATAGTAGAAATTAGTTTGGGAAAATATTTGTCCATATGCTAATTATGTATATTAATATAAAAATAAGATAATAAACGGTCTTGGCTTACATTACCAAATTATATAAAAAATATGGATATGCTCTATTAATAATAATATTTATTTAAAGTAATCAATAGTTAAGATATGTACCTATATAGCCTTTTTTCATCATTAAATTATGACAACATGTATCATATTAATACTCAATTTCCACCAAAAATAATAATTGGTTCTCAATTGATTAATAACTAATTACATAGATCTAGAAAAAATTAAATACAATATATATTATTTTAGTTATAAAATATTGAAGTTTTATGATCGATATGTATATTAGTAATATGATTAAACGTTACACTTATTTAGTTTAAAATTTTACTGAACTGGATCTTACCTATTTGAAATGTCTATTAGCAGTTAACGTGTGTGTATTTTTTTTCAATTTGATACAAATAAAATTAAAGCCTTATCGCATTTTTTTTAATGCATATCGTATTTATTTATGATCGTCTTCAGTATGTGATTTTCCAGCAGTGTTAGTTATTTGAGATTATGATGATTACGGCTAGATAATAATAAATTATGGATGCAAGATGGTGTGTAAACGCCTCCGATAAGTATTGCGGTGTAATTTAGGTTGAAATATTTTAATTGAAGCTGTTAAAAGGTTTTTGGTAGCCTGGGGTTGTAATGATAGGACAGAGAGCCTATTTGAAAGAGAGGCGCCGCAACGGAAACAATTTTTCAACCAAACACTACCCCTAATTATCACCCTTAATATTACATTACATTTACAAGCAATAAACAAGAGATATCCAATTTAAAAAAATCAGAATATTTATTCTTTAATACATGGTAATATTAAATAACAGATACAGCTTTTGAACGATTGGCATTTAAAATTGAACATTTTGTTTAACATTCTTAAAAATAAATATTCTATTTAAATAGTAGATTAATATTAAAATATAAATATAGTTTGGGAAATTTTTTAAATATATTTAGTAATTGTACGATTTTTATAATATCCCAACCTAAATACCATTATCATAATAAAAAGACCATATTATTCTTTTGCTTGAATATAACTAATAATAATAAGTTTACAATAACTAATAAATTCTTTGCATATTAAATATCTGTGATTATTGTGAAAATACATTGTACGTAAGTAGAAGAAAATTTTATAATAATACAAAGTTACTTGAACAATAATACAAACCTTAATTAATATGACAATGCTTTTTCTTTGAAAAATGTCTATGTGTAAGATCTATTCTTTGAAAACATAACAAACTCAAAAAAAATTAATCACATGTGTCTCTTTTCTTTTGATATAGGTGTAAATACTAAAGTTTGCATTACATAAAAATATTAAAATAATTATTTTATTTACATATAAACGCTTAGAGCTTTTTTTTTACATAACAGAACAGAAATTAACAGAACATTAAAAACAAAATTAAGTTGAAGGAAGCAATCACTTATATACCATAATTATATTTATAAGAGTCAACAAATTCATATATGTATTCTATATTTGACCGCCACTGTACGAGTAATTTGTATATTATTTAAATAATAAAGGCGTCACGTACATAATATGAACAAGTGCAGAAGCCAAGGTGGTCGTCGCTGACTATTTCGAAATGATGATAAAACAAACACAAAAAATGTGTATAAAAAGTAGGAATGACAGACGTCCTTCGAGTCCATTCATGCGCCGCGGCGACATCTCATGAATGAAAATGTTCCTCAAACGATAATATTCAAGGAACCGCGATTTACATCGGCCAGACATCATCATGGTAGAGATGATGATTCTTGTTGATCTTTTTTTTGGCAGCCATATTATTAGTGTATACAGTATGGATATGTGGTTTAGCTTTGTGGAGAGAGGAATCCAGGAGGTGCGACACAAAAAAGCGTTGTCGGAATGCTGAACGGTGTGATCCTCATACAAATTATTACCACACTCAATTGTACCTTTTAACATTCGACTGAGGCCTTTCCAAACAAAACCACCTTGTATGTACTATTCCTATTGGGATCCTATGATAGACAGTGGCGCTCTTATTAGGTCATCCTTATAACTGCTAATCGATAATATTTAATAATAATAACAAACCTAAAAACCATTACATATTATTTACACTAAACCATAGATATCTCATCAGTGGCTAAATACGTGTTTAATTCAAGTGGATCAAGTGGCCAAAAACAAACCTAGCGAACATTATACTGTAAACATCTCTCTTCATATCTTCAGTTATATTTCACAGTAAAATGCATTGTTACTACATGTCATATGGACTCAAACATACACTCAAATAGCACAGTTTTTACCAAAGACTACATCTTTAACGTGTTTAAAATATCATTTAGTTTTAATCGCCAAAGTATTGTCACAGTCACACTCAGAAACGTATTGAGTGAGGGAGACACACTTTTGCCTTTATCGAATAGGAGAGAAGAATATAACAATACACGGATTTCCACGACTTACTTATATGCAATGCGATATCTAATGGTTATATCTATGCACTAAACTTAATAATAACTAATATCACGAGTAATTCGTGGAATCATTGAAATATTCTTTAACAATTCTTTATAACAAATAAGTATTACATCATCTATATTGTTTAGCTTCTATAGAACCTTGGTAATTTTATTTGTATTTATAAAATATGCATTACCACTTTTATATCAATCAATTTATATTCATAATTAATTGGTACTTTTAGCATAAATAAATGCAATTTTACAGTCTTACATTTACTAAAAAGCTTCAAGTTTGATGGTAAATATATTTATAAATCAGAATAGTATAGTAATTATCTTTTAATTCGGAATTCCTCCTTACATAATTAGTAACAAGTGGACACGATTTTTTATTAGTATTTAAATTAAGACATGTTAGTTATGTAGGCAGATAGTTACTCATTGAGTATAGGTAGTTATTAATTTTAAAAAAATATATATATAATCATGTTGGATTTCACGATGTAAGCGCAATTTTTATAAGTGAAAATAATATTTTTATTTGTAAAAAAAATAAAAGCCAATTTATACATTATAGTAAGTTTCTGTCTAAAAACCTCATGTTATAAAAATTGTTGCTTTAAAATTCAATGTGTACAATATAATAATAAAAAATGTGAATTGTTTCCAACTCTACGTCACTGGTTCGTGGGGAAGAGAACATTTAATCAAATAATATTTTACGGTGTCACTGTGAAATTATTATCCCCTCAGCGGGACATGGCGATTTGCATAAGGGCGTGCTGGCATGGTGTTCGTATGCATGTATGTGGCCTTTCTTATGGTGTTTGTTTGTATGGAATATCTAGAAGCACCGGCACCCGAGGCATATGCTCAGTTATCTCATCAACAATCAACCATCTTATTATATGAGCCACACACAAACAATTACGAATATAGCATTGACAACTAACAAAAAACAATACCACAAATTAATAGAATCAACTGCGGTTGGCACGGAACCCGTGTTTATTCCCTTAATGTCTTGTTCGATGGTGCAAAGTGCGGTTAGAATCTTTTTTTCTATGCCCTAAAAACGCACGTCTAAAATCTACCGCATCATATTTGATTCATTTAAAGTATAGACATTCCTTTGTTAGGATCGGTCTTCAAAAGTGATAATTATTCTCCTCTCTCGCCTGGTTATAAATTGATCTGTGATCTAATTTTTTTCAATCGATTTTATCGACAGGAGGGAGGCTTCTTAGGGACTTTGGAATGTGGCGCTTGAGAGGCTTTTACATAAATTCATAACAGCGCCACTTCGCTATATTCATCACTCCTTTTTGTACCAATAAACACATCATTATAATTATTTATTAAATAATTATATATATATATATATATATATATATATATATATATATATATATATATATATATATATATATATATATATATATATATATATATATATATATATATATATATATATATTTAATTATTTAATAAATAGTTATATTAGGTATTAAAGTACTCTTTACGCCCCGAGGAGCTTTTTTTAGAGAGGGTCTTTTTTGAGAGGGTTTTTTATACACAACAACGTGTTAATTTTCTGTCGGTGGTCTACAATACAGGAAATCAGAGTAAACTTGTATCAAGACGATCGATCGAGATTTTATTAATATAATTCCTGATCTCCCAGTCGTAATAACCGATAAAATAAATTTAAAATTTTTTGACTTGAGTGAGATTTGAACACATGACCACAGTATTTGTAGCCACGCTTCTTATCCCCTGAGCTTTTACGGCGGTAATTATATTATATTATATTGCATTATAAAAAAAATATTATGATTTTATGACCCAGCTTACAAGATTCTCGTTATCATCAATATTGTTTTATTTTAATAAATTAATTATCAGAGGCTTTAATCAAATATATTTAAGAAAGCATATGTTTGGTAAATAATGATATATTTTCCATTGTGCCACGGTGTTTCCTGCGAAGCTCTTCGCGGTGTTTATAGAAAAGGATCAATAAGGTCGAAATGAGTTATCAAAAAAAGAGGTGCTTTGGTTTTTTTATCGATCGGCGAGCTCACAGGGCGAACCCCGTATCTCATACTGAGGTATCGGTGAACAAGCCCTCTAATACTACTTTTGGCGGCTTCAAATTGCTCTACATTCAAGGTAGTTCAAGTAAAACATTGAAGTATTATTACCCATCACAATTAAAGGCAATCTAATTAAATTATTTAATATTGCCGATTATGAATATTTTTATAAAAATAATATTGATTTCGTTTTAATTTTTTACGTGTATCATTTGATATTCCCTGAGTGGCGAGTGAATTTACGTAGGCTGGTTTTGGTGGTGCACTTTTTCTTTGTTGGTGCAACGTCTAAAGCACTCCCATTATAATCCCAATAACATTGATAATCCTCGATATTGTTTCAATTCCACTACATATTTTGATCAATAATCATTACTTTCAGTAAATACATAAGTAGGCATCTTTATCGAGGGTCTAATAAGGCTGTATTTTGTTCGAAAGTTATCGTATTAGTCTCCTGTCTCCGTTCAACAATATCTTCTAAATATAAAATCCATATATTTTGTAAATTATCAATAGAGTATACACACACAATTTTTATTATTTATACAGTTCAAGCGGAGTTTTTCGGGTTGATGGTTAAATTATTTAATTTAGATTTTCTGTTCAAAACCAAGAATACTTAAAATTATTTATGAATTGTACATAAATCGTAACCGGCGCTCGAGCTTTTTAACCACAAGATTTTCTTACTTTTTTCATTGTTAATTGTAAATAAAATATATTCAAATTGTAGGCAGATAACTACTTATTAAATAAAAATAGTTATTGATTAAAAAAAAAGATTTTTACAGTCCTCTTTGCATTGCACGAAGCATTCATTTCCATTTCAGAGTCAAGATATATTAAAATCTACATATCTTAAGATCCATTTTCAGTTAAAACTGTTTTAACTATTACTATCTAGTTTCGTGAATATTATTTTTTATTTTAGCAGTTTTTTATAAGAAATATTCCAAATTTAAAGATAGAATATATAAATTATATACGATTGTTTTTTAACACATTGACGTTTTCTGATAATACAATTTAAATTATAAACAATATTGAAATTGATCAATTAATTGCTTTTAAAAATACTATGGTCCTGTAAGATCCAAATAATGGATAATTTCGAATTCATTCCCAGTTTCAGATTTATGATCTTCAAAAATGTAATCCACCCTTAATATATTAACGTACGTAAAATCTACAACCCTTAACAGCACTACGTTGTATTTTTTTTTCAAATATTAAAATATGATAATTCAGTGGGTAACTGGTACACAACAATTGTTGGACTGTTGTCGCCGACAATATAACAAGCCGCAAAAAACAGACGGCGGAGATGCTTTGCATTTGGATTTCCTTTTTTTAAGATGATCTTCTCCTTACATCCAAGCTGACCCACTTCGTTCTGTACTCTTCTGACCAAAGGATTTCCAATACTATATGCATCCTTCTCTGCTTTTAGTAAGTAGTCTGATGTTATGAATGAAACGACTTCCAGGAATCCGTTTTATAGAACTGCGGGTCCGATGTTTTGGTTGGTCCTTTTGGCCCCACTACCATAAATACTCAACACCCGGTTCACGAGACATGACTTATTAAAATATTATTTAAAGTATGTTTAACATTTTATTTAAATATTTTGAAAACTATGCATTTGGCGCGTCAGATGGTATCGTCGTCTAGTCTAAACAATTCATCTACGAAGTGTGTTTTATTAAAACCGTAGCCTTGTCGTAGCATGGGTATAATGATCATAAGCTTTTAAATAATTTAAATAAATATTCAATATCTTAATAATTAAAAATTACCAATATCGATTAGACCTAAATAGTCAATAATATACCTATCTATTTTGTTTTAATACCTACAACTAAAAAAGGTTCTACGCGGCTGAAGTTTGGCCTCGGTCGGACGATGAATTTACGTTACATTAATGATCGTCGTAGCGGTGTCTTTTAATACGAAACACTGAAAACACACAATACAAATCGATGAAATATTGAATGGTGACTTGTTAAACAAATTGACACCCTCCAATTATAATAATCTGTAATAAAAACATACACTGTATAAACTAAATAACCATTAACCGAGCACAATCAAGTTGTAAACCGATTATGCTTGTTCTAGTATAACATAATTCACCTGTGGTTTCTTTATATGGCAGTGATTAAATTATTCGAATACATATTCACTTTGTATAAAATATACAACTATTACTATTTATTAGAATTTCTATCAATTATTTTAAGATTTCTGATTTGACAAGACTTTCGCACTCGCGACGCATTTCAACATTTTCATTATCGTCCATCTGCAAATTTGATCATTCAGAATGAAAAGGAGCATCTTAATCAATTTCTCGTTCATGATATATTATGTCGCAATTGAATAATATTAATATAATGTGTATGTATTGAAGATGCCGACGTGTAATTCCCACGGCTGGTGGGTGCTTTCATCTCATATACCATACATGTGCCCTTGCTTTTGCCCCTCTTAATACCAAAATACCATTCCACCACCACCACAACCACCATAACGCCTCTTTTGGCGGGAAATCCTCAATATTTTTATAGGAAATTCGTTGAAAATTTACCACCTTAAAATTGAGACATTTGAAATACTTTTTCAATAAATTTCATCAACAATGCAACGGTACTTTAAGCGGGAAAGTGCAGAAAGCAGACAAAGGAATGCAATGAATAAAAAATACCCAATACAAATTAATTGATATTCATTACTCCTTTACACTTTCAAACCCCTTGTTTTGGATCATGCATATATTGTGCTCGTAAATATTTTTTCAATAAATTATTGTATTTTATTAACTGTGCATATATTACAATTTATTTATTATGTATAAGTTTTCGCAATGATTGATAGAACAATAGTCTTAGGTGTACAGAGTATAGTAATCTTTTTACCTATAACTAATACGAGAATGTTTTATTAAAATTTAACATGAATAATAGTATTAAATTATAAAAAGTGTGGGAAAAAACCCATTTACAAATATGAATATTAATAAATAATAACAACAATGAAAGCAATATTAACAATATTAACAAAACAATCACAAAATATAATGCTTAAAAACTTTTTATTTTGTTTGGTTAAAACCAAATTTAAGTTGAGTGGATTATTAGAAATTTGCATTTTATTTTTAAAAATATTATCAATTTTAAGTCCATTGGTAAAATGAACTTACGTTTCCTCTAATAATTAATTGATGTAAATTTTTAAACCCTTAATAATAATTCAAGCCTTAGTGTAATTAGTAAATATTTCGGCCAGTTAAAATTACATAATGTGTGTTATTGGAATATTCATTGAATTGTAAATAGTTAAACAAAATGCACCCAAAAATAACTTTTGGTTAATAGTATACACATTACAGTTATGGTTAGATTAAATTTCCTTTAGTTTATTATGAAATGGTACATAACCAAAACACGTCTTAAATCCTGGAACGTGTCCATTGTGATATAATTAAAACAATTTATTTCATTGATCAAACAATAACCCAACCAATTATATTTTCCTTTCTTTATGTGGATAGTTTCCCAATAGGACTATGTAAAGTTAAAATATATTTTGTTTGTTTACATATATTTGAGTGGTATAGTGAAAAAGTGTATATTTGTTGAATATAAATGATGGTGTTCGTGCTGTTACGTGGTGATACGTATATTTTTTAAAGAACACGCACGTATAAGCAAGCGGTGATTTTGGCTGAAATTAGTCGGCTTGCATGAAAAGAACACTGAAGCCATGAAGTTGTACAAAAAACCTGTATAACTCTGATAGCATACTTCCTGTCAGATTTATTTATTATATTACAGTCTTGAAGCATCACGTACATGCTGTTTCTGATAACAATCGAGAGCGACCTGGGTGACCGACTCTATAACCACACACCCACAATATTTATAGTAAATATGAGCGAAATATTTTATTTATAAATATCTTATACTACCGGCATTATATTATATTTAGTTGAATAAAGTACTTTCATAATACTAAAGTGTATTGGTGTACTCGCATATTGATTACTCACATTCCTGTCGAGTAAAATAATATGATATTTGGGAGACCCTTGAGGTGATTCTTTAAATAAAACAATATACAAAAATTTAAGCCAGTATGAATTAATTCAATTTGATTAAGTCATACAAGGTTAAATTTAACAACCAAATCAATAAGCCACTCGGTTTGTTTAAGTACAATTTTAAAACATCCATCGTTATTAATTAAGTTAAATAAAAACAAGGTTACCTCTGATTTTTCGGTGGCCGAACGTTTGAGAAAGAGACACAACAGAAAACGAAATTTCAGGAAAGTATAAACAGTAACGGACATTTCAACACAGGACAAATCATATCGATACAGACTCAACACTGAGACAATTCAGTAAAACGATATGATGATGATGGAATGAATATTAATATTTTAATACCGCTGCTGATGATATTGAAATGGATATTAGTATTTTATTAATAGCGGTGCTGGTGGTGATGATTGTAAAAATATGTATAGATAATATTGTGTGTTATTAATGTAGGTAATCTAATTAGACATAAGAATAGTGTTGTTAGTATGGAGCTGTGTTCTTTTGTGTGCTTGTTCTTAAATTGCACGTTCTGTAATATCTCTTTATGATTTATCCTGTGTTGAAATGTCCGTTACTGAGTTTACTTTACTGAAATGTCGTCTTCTGTAGTGTCTCTTTCTCAAACGTCATGAAACCGATTTTTTAAATGCAGTTACGGATAAATAAATGAACTAAAGCGATCGATTCATAAAAATTGAATATGAAGGCAAATATCTGAGTTCTTTTTTTTCTAGATCTAGTTATATAATCTAGTATAAAGTTATCAATTTTCCCATAAATTATGTTATGACTTATTAATTATTTTAAATATCAATTGACTCCACAGTCAATAATGATTTTACTACATTCGTGTTTCACAATATTTTTGTTTTAAATATATGTTTTTGTAATTCTAAGTTTATTTTATTATTATTATTATTATTATTTATTATATTTATATTTTAGTAGTTCTACAAGTGGGTTTTTTTATTTTTTCCCATAAATTATGTTATGACTTATTAATTATTTTAAATATCAATTGACTCCACAGTCAATAATGATTTTACTACATTCGTGTTTCACAATATTTTTGTTTTAAGTATATGTTTTTGTAATTCTAAGTTTATTTTATTATAGTTTATTATGTATTATATTTATATTTTAGTAGTTCTACAAGTGGGTTTTTGTATTTTTTCCCATAAATTATGTTATGACATATTATTTATTTTAAATATCAATTGATTGTACTCCGTATTAGAGTAAAATACTAAGTCTATAAACTTAATATTGTAACATCTAATCATAATGTATCAAAATATTGTATGCAAATTATATTTAATAAAGAAATTGTATAATAAAAAAAATAAAGTTATCAACAGTATATTATATTTTACTCCGAGAACCACATTTATATCAACCAACTTGCAAGTCACACATTAAAATTAACTAATTAACACAACTCACCCGATTTGTTAGGCTCAGCTAGATTAAAGTTAATCTCAGATATGAATATGATATGGATAGATACTTTATACTCTATATATTGAATATGTGCAAAAGAAATTATATGTTTGTAGGTGCCCTCATTTAGGAGATAATATGCGGGTATTTCGCGAAACCAAATCCAACAAAGCACAGAATGACACACGTGTCTGGTGTTTGGCCAAGCGGGTGACCATGTTCATCATCATCATTTTTACTTACTACCCCCTCATTATTCTACCATTGCACTTCTATGCCCAATTACATGCAATACGGGCTCTTACTATTGCAAACCAGGGTATCATGTTTCACATGTCTCTGTTCTATCAGTTCGATCTAGTCTACATAAGGACAATCTCAAAAAAATGTATGATGTTTATATATTATACAATGTATTCCCAGGCGTACGTCACCGTAAACGTACACCATTAATACGATAGTAGAGTTAATTAACCACACTTTTTTTTGATAAATTAACTCATTGTGATAAAACCTCAAAGACTTCAATATATGGAGCTAGCGTCTAATGTGTAATACAAAAAAGACGTCTCATAAATCGCTGACCTAGATTATTTATATCAGCATTTCATATCAGACAAAATAACCTTATGGTTTCTAGTTTTGTATAGGTAACATTTAGCCAGTGATATAAACATTTAATTAGCACTTACACTATTTCGATTCTCCGAGGCTAAACTAGCAAATCTCTTCAACGTTAACCAAACTTAAGTAATCGATTCCGAGGCATACGTCACCGTAAACGTACACCGTAAATACGATAGTAGAGTTACTTATGATCGATTTTTTGTTAGTTAATGCTTCGTCTGAGCCTCGGTCGAGGCACTAAATAATAAAAAACCGATAAAAAATACAGCAAAGTAACTCTATTACTGTCTTTACGATGCAATCCCAATCTTAAGTGCTTGATAGTTTTTCAGTGTCCGACTGCTGAATAGTTTGATTCTTAATTAAGTATCTGATCAATGAGAGAGTTTGATTTAGTACATATTACACCAAAAACATTAAAAGTGTCCCTTTTTCTTCCTCTTTTATCAATGCCTCATACACACTAAAAATATGTTTAATTAATTCAATTCATTAATTATTATCCTGCTATTATTATAGTCATTATATTGCGTTATTTGGAATGATTTAGTGTGAGAAGTGTAATGTAGTCAAATAATAGAGGCGCCCAATTTCACCTGCGAGTACAGCAGCTCTTTGACACGTCTGAATGGAAGATAAACGTCCCAGGTTCGAGTCCGTATTGAGTCTAACCATAGCAAATCACAACGGTATTATAATGTATAGACCACAATAGTGTTTTGCGACAATGGTGGACGGTGGCGGCGACGGCCATAAGTGAAAACCATTAATCACAGGTGAAAATTTATTAATAACCGAGGCTGTAAGAATACTCAAATACGTAGAGAGTGTTGTGTATAAAGAGGGCCGGATGCGCCATTATGGTGGTCGACTTTTATTCCTAATTGAATGGCCGCCATTGCTGTTGAAACGGGTACCGGCTTCCTCGAAGGACCACCACTCTTCTCTTCACACGACCACCACATTATGACCACTAATATCATCTCCACATCTATCTACCACATTACCAAATATTCAAAATACTCTAAATGTGTTGTGGAGTGAGTGTGTCATGTACAATATTGATTTAACGGAAGCCATCATTTAAATGAAGGTTAAATTTTGCACACTGTGCAATTCCGTGTGTAAAATAGGTGAAAAATATTCTCGAAGATAGTTATAGCTTTTCATCTTAGTATACATTTTGTTGTGGTCATATGCAATCAAAAAAATATATAATTTTCGGTTGATAACTAATTTGTTTTGATGAAAATTCTTGTCAAATTGTTGATGATTAATTGGTGGTGAAAAACCTGTATATATAAAAATGACCAATCATCATGTAATAAAATCATTTATTCATACAAGTAAACGATGAATACGGATATAATTTATACATATGTATCAAATACCAGCCTAAATTAAATCAAAGTTGATTAAAGAATGTCTATACAAGAACGACAAATGCGAGTAGGTTTTTTTTTTCTCTATCATCAAATCGTCTACAAGATAATCGAAATATACAGAATGTGAATTAGACTAGTATTAATATCGACACTGTTCTGGTCAAAATCGTTAAATCAATATTATAATTTTATATAATTGACTTAAAATAATACTAATTGTGAGAATATAATAATATTAAAAAATTCAGGGTGGGCTTTAAATTAAGTGGGAATATTTTAAGGGGTAGAAGGGTATCGTAAATATAAGCGAAAAAAATATTAATTACGTATTTAAAATACATAATACACACGCGACAGTGACTACTGGGTACTTCATAGAAACAGCAAAACTCGATTTCCAAAGCACTATTATTATTTTTAATTCTTAATTAATAATATAATATGTATATTTGGATGTTTTTTTTCACTTAATCTTGCGATACCATCCTCTAAAATATTCTCAGTTAATTCAAGTCCACCCTGTAGTTATATCTATACAGGGTGGACTTGAATATTTTATGGGGTGGTAGGGTATCGTAAGAATAATTAAAAAATATATTAAATATTGATTTTAAAAAATAATATTAATAGTCCATTTGGAATCGAGTTTGGGCCACCATCTTGGAATCAGCTGTTTCTCTGAAGTAGTCAGTAGTGACTGTTACCTGGATGTGATGTCTGTTATACGTAATTAATATTATTAATTATTTTTTTAATATTAATTATATAAAAAAAAGTCCACCTTGTATATAAATAATCCTAAATTTATTTTGTCAGTTAGTTACTCTGTCACTTTAAAACTGTACATGTGTGTCAATTAATCGATCGAAGAAAATATAATATATAAATGATATGAATATTAAACGTGTTGTGTTGTCCTTGTGCGGATAAATTCGCTTGATTGATCTCGAAGCTAGTCTGAAAATATTATTTAAAATATTAATTCCCGATGATGATATGTTGACCCAGGTCTGGATGAGATGATGATGTTGACCTTCGTAGTGGATGAATGTGCGGGAAGTGCACCTGTACCTACGATTTGATGATGCTGCTGAGGTGGCAGGGCCTTTCATAGTTTTTGTGAGGATATATAAAAAAACAGGCCACTCATTATTGTAAAAATTCCGGCGGAATGTAGATTAGGAACCTGTTAAATGTTTCACGGCCTTCTTGTTACTTGTTAACACACACAAGCACACTAAAACCAAACACTAATCAAAGAGAAGAAAAAATAACAGACAATCCGGTTATCAGTGGCGTACCAATACCAACCCGTTTGACAGACGACCTCAACAAATATAAATTATATTAAGAAAAACATATATATAAATATTAGACCCCAACCTCGTAACGGGTCGGGATACCTGAAACGCATAAATTTAACAAACTGTAAATAAATCTACTATTTTAAGAATAGACGGAATTAATGGAACTGTATTGTATGTATGCTTAATACATATTTAATAATGACGATTTTGAGTTAGGGATGCATTTGTATATGTTTTTTATTACTTTATATACTGCCAAAACACACTTGGTCGTATTATCAATATTTCGGGAGAAAAAAAATGAACTAAGTCAAATTTACATTTTTAGTTTCTGTTAGTTAAAATAGAGGTATTTTTTATAATTGTGTTATATTTGGAAAGATAAAAAAAGTCATTGACTTATACCACATTGTAAATTATTCAAATATATACCATAAATTTATAGTTCTGTTAAGACTTTTTTTTTCAATAATTCGCCATTATCTCAAAACTATGAAATATAATTCTTGCATTTTGGCAGTATACCGTCGATATATTGTACATCAGTAAAACCTAGATTTCCTCATTTTCAGCGACAATTTGTAACCTAACTTTATCTAACCTACCCTTAAAAAAGTCACGAAAAAATTTATGAAACCCTTTAAAATAATACTTATTAGAATAGAGCATGCTTACTTCAAATATTATGATATTAAATTTTACTATTTACACAAAAATAATTTATTAATATTTTTATTACATTGTAAAATACTGAAAACACAAAGTATGATTTTAAAAAACTCTGTACTGAAAATCTTTAACTGATTATTTTAGTTATAATTTTTTATTAATAGTTAAATTGTTAGTACCGCCACTGTATTTATTTGGTACCCCTAACCCCGTCTAGGTTAGCATTTTCATTCATTAATGTGGGATATCATGAATGAATAAGAGATGATGCCGACGACGGGCCCCCATTATTTAAGAATAAAAGTGCGCTTATAATACTCACCATTCAACACCAATTTTTTATTATTATATTCATATATAAATTAACAACGACCATAGCTAAATTGTCTTTCATATTCATTAATCTCGACCGTGGCGGCGAACTTCTGAAATATACACGTCATTCAGCAACAAAAACACCATAAGTTGATTTAAAATATGAACATTTTAAAAATTACAAACATATAATAAAATATTACAACATTTTAATATGTGTCCATTTATTGTGATTTTGTACAAGCGAGGATTTGTGTATGTGATAACTCGAAAAGATTTAAAAAAATATCTAACATTTACCGAAATGTTTATACCAATAAAATATCTTCTTCTACAGCATCACATGCTATCTATAGGAAAAAAATATTCACTTTTAAATAAATATAATACATAAATGCAAGTATTGACGTCCAATAAAGCGAATTCATATTATATTATACTTTCCGTAGATACTATGGGTAATATAATTTTACCTATTATTCCTTACTATTCGTGAAAAAAAATATTCAGACGAAAGTCTTCTTATGAAGAAACAAGTCTAATAATTCACTTAATTATAAAAAGGGTCATTTTTCGCAAATTTTATATTGTACAATTTTTATAATAAATATTACGATTTTTGTGACACACGTGATTTTATGAGATTTTTAAAACACTAAAATAAAGATTTATACGAGTTTACAGCTTGTTATCTTGAAATTCCGTTGGTAACACTTAATATGACTAGGCTTTAATTTGGGAGAAGTTTAATTATTTTGATCACACCAAACGCAGTAAGTTTTCCCCAAAATATAGAGAGAAAAATATACCTATTTTTACTATTATTGAGGGGTTAAAAAATCGATATGCGAAAACAATTGTAATAAATAATTATCTCATACCAGGCTTACTCTAATCCTCTAGTTCATAGAATATTTATTCTTGTTGGAAATACTTGTAATTACATACCATCTTTTAATATTTGTGTACGTGTTTACTTCATACAGAAGTCACCGCCAAAGCCAAAGCAGAAGCGCTCTGATTCCGCGAAGGCTTCTAAGGTGTTAAGTGATAAATGTTTGAGTTGACCCATCAAGTTTAGCATTAGTCGGCTCGTGCTGAAGAAAAATGCGTCAAAGATCTTCCGGAATCCCAAAGCCAGGATAGGGAATTCGAAATAATATGGTAAATATTGTCATAGGCACGCACGCCGCTATTTATTTGGATTCTGGGAATTCTCATATGTACACATAGTCCAGACCACTGTATCACTAAAGATAAACAACAACCATAAATACAGGTACTCTATTCTTAAAGTCCGACAGAGACCCTACACAGACTATGGGGAATTTCGTCGTAGACCATTTAAAAAAATCGTGGCTAACTACAGATGAAGCAAGGGGATCAGAATTATATTATTTATTTATTATATATACGCCCCGAGTGGCTTTTTTGAGAAGGTTTTTAAGACAAAACAACGTGTTAATTATCAGTCGGTGATCTTAACTATTACTAGCTACACAGCTCACCGACTTAATAATCAGTATTTACCTTACAATACAGGAAATAAGAGTAAACCTGGATCAAGACGATCGAGATTTTATTAATATTATCCCCGATCTCCCAGTCGTAATAACCGATCAAACATTTTTTTTGACTCGACAGGAATTTGAATCCATGACCATAGTATTTGTAAAGACACAACCTTTTCCATTTAACATTTTCTTATTAACAAGGCGGCTAGAATTATAAATTTTTAATAAATAGAATAAAAAATTATTGACAAATACAAAAATAAATAAGGTATTTTAAAATGTAATTAAAAATAAATAATTAGATAATTTTTGCAAAATGTGAAGATTAATTATTCGTGTCAGGCAGTTTAAAAAATTTAATCACGTATAATTTCCTGTACAACGCAATTCCCATATTTTTTTCTTAAATAGATGAATTATTTTCCCAAAAATCGCACGATATGACATTACTTAAAGAGTTTCGTTTAAATGTAAATATTAATTTAAATAAGTATGAATATATGCAAATTTAAATAATCAATTATAATAAACATAAATATCATTATGATAAACAAAAAAGACAGACTGTAATAATTATTAAAAATCGCTTTTTACGAACCATCCAATTACGGACATTAACCCTCGTTCATTTAATTCATTATTTATATTAGTTAAAGAGCATTTCTCACCGGAACAAATAGCGACAAATGATTTTAATGGTGAAAATGTTTATTTTTAAATAAATAAAGCAATCTGTTGAAGAATCCCACCAACGACTGTTTACCAAGTACATACATATTCCAGTTAGGGCTCTCACCATAACTCTATCCTCACGCTACAACAAATTAATTCAATTGTATATAAATTAAATAATCCGAAAGTAAAATTTCTGTTAGAGGCCACTGTTGAAACGGACCTGGTGAAAAAAAAATAAATAAATAAAACCCGTCGAATCTAACGGCACAAATCTGCGGAATTCACAATGGTTCATTATAATGTCGTGTTTTTTCAAAGAATAACGACCGAATGCTGTTTTTTATTTAAAAAGATATTACAGTATTTCAACAATAATAGTATATTTTGTTTCAATTCGAATAATAAACGCATTGCTAAAATGTATTGGCAATATTTTAAACATATCATGATTAGTATTATTATAAAAATTCGTAATATTATTTTTATAAATGTAAATCATCAGGGAATACAGTGTAGTGATAAAATAAGGTTAGGTTACTTTTAACTATACAAGGTGGACATGAACTGAGTATTTAAATTAATTTAATTAATTTGTGGATGCGTGTCTTAAATACGCCATGAATTAAGAAGAATTATATTTTTATTTATGATTAATAATAGAAAAAATGTTCACTTATTTTTCCTGACTATCCCCAAAAATATTCTTAGTTGAAAAAAGTATTAAATGCGGAGAGAAAAAATAATGGATTTAATCCAGAGTATTATAAAAAACCCTAATGTAAGGGGAAAGAAAGATTCAATCTAAAAGTAATGACTGTTAAGTAATGGTGATTATGTTCAAATATTTGGTTTTGTTTGTGTTTTAATTCCTACTCACCTAAAATATTCCTGCCTAACTTTTTTTTTGAATTTGCCAATAAGTCCTCTATAATTTTAAGCTAAGATAAGAGTATATCAAACATTATATTATTCAGTATTTGAAAAACGCATTAAAGATAATAAATGATTAGTAACTGAATTTATTGTTATCCTGATGATAGCTTATTTATAACTTTTTAAATTAACAAAGCATGGTCTAATCACAACAATCCATTTACTCTTTCAACAAATTACAAAATATACGTATTTATAATCAGATAAATCATATTTAAAAATGTTATAATACAGGAAGTAAGTGATGAGAGATTATTATTATGAGGTAGTGGAAGTACCGGGGATTACTGTTGGTATTTGCCAGGTGACTTTTTTGTCACTATGATAAATATTTGAAGAGTACATTTTACAGGATGTCATACCACACACAAACTATCAATGAATAATATATATTAAATTTTATTTCAAATTTATCTTTTTCATACATGTATAAAAACACGATAATCTTATTAAATGAAAAGCGAGTGTGGACATTCCAACCGCTAAAACTGAACCTCAAAGCCTCATTCAAATGCACTTTGCATTTTTTTTTGTATTATTTAATTTTTAATATATGGATATATAATATGAAAGCTATTTGACATATCTTTAATTCCCACAGTATGTAAATAGAATGCGTTCAGGTATTTTGAGCTCCATTCAAAAGTCTCTATTTGCTCCAGTTCAACAAAATACTCGTTGCTTACATTCTCACATCACTATATCATACATTATTATTTTTATCATTAAATCAAGTCGTTAATTAATCATTCTGAAAGATATATTTTATTGTTTGCATTTGATAATATTTTAAATTAGTATTTATAGACATTATTTATTCATATACTAAATACATGATAAAATGCTTAGTTATTAGTTGTACAAATCAAGTGTGATTTATGCAAAAATATAATAATTTTCCTAGTATACTACTAAAAAAACATGTAATAATGAGTCGAAGGCTGGGGTTAGGTTAGGTTAGGTTTGGTATTGAAAATAATAATAAGAACTAACAATAAATATACAAATATTATTAGGGAAAGTGCTTCGTTTGGATTATAATATAGAATATAAGTTTACTATTTATTATTAACAGTTGATAAGAGTAACATTATAAATCATATTCACTGAAGTTGAAATAAACTATTCGCAAAGTTGGAGTAGTACTTTTTAAAATTACCTTTTCAAGAGGTAGCTTATATATGCCATAAATAATGTTGCTGTTTCGTGTTAAATAAAAACTTTAGTTCATTTTTCGATTCCTCATCAGAAACATATTACAATGGTACCTTGACATACGAATGTTTTGGGATACGACGAATAATATTCGAGAATTTCTACCTCGGCATACGACGAAAATTTGAGATACGAATTATTACGCGCGATAATTTTATAGATGATCGTATAATTTTTATGAAAAATCACTACTAGAATTTCGCGCCAGAATTGTGTATTTATAAAAATCAAAAATATTTATTATGTGCGTTATTACTTTAATAATTATCCATTAACGATTTAACAAAATGTATATAAACATTTTACGTTGTACGATAAGAAAACCATTTTTTGAGGGGCTGCAACGGATTAATGGCATTTGTATGGGAAAAATTGCTTTGAGATACGATTGTTTTGACATACAATGATGATCCCGGAACGAATTAAATTCGTATCTCGAAGTACCACTGTATTTGGGAATTATGACTGGGGAAAGCTAGTAAACTCACCCTTTCTACATAGGGGCACAATTGAAGTAGTATTGAGAATGGTTTGTTTAGTTAGTTTGTTCGATATCACGTATGGCAGGTTCAGGTCCAGGACCAAGTCGATCTACATACAAACACCAAAGAAGGCAGACGGCATTTCCAGGAAGAGAGAGGCTCCGAATTCCTGTCGGACCCCAAATTTAGACCTTCGCTAAGCACACACCACCGCATTCCACCAACTCTATAAATATATTATTTTTATTATTTCCATTTTCATTATAATGTATTACAATACATTTGCCACATTGCGTATTCCGTTCTAAGAAACAATCACCATTTTACAACCCGCTTCGATTGTTCGCCGGTGATTGTGCCAATTTTACACATTTTATAGTGTGAACAAACGAAATAATTAATATATATGAATAAATTTTTTGAGAAAAATATTTATCTTACATCTGTATAATCGAAAAGTTTCCATTTAATTGTTGAAAATTAACAAACATCTACTCCATTAGATTGTTTGAATTTTTTTATTATATAATTTTAGCTCTAACTTCCAAAGTAAAATCAACATCAATAATACCGTTATTGAGGTAGATATTTTTAGTACTACATAAGCTAATTTTAATATTATGAGTTCATTCAATAGTACGAATTTAACTTTTAAAAAGACCCATGATTATCTACGTCGCTATTTTTTGCCAAAAGCATTAAAACAATCATAAAAAACATAATATAATGTTCCTTAGATAGTAGGATATATCATCATCATAAGCACTCCAGTTCAGTGATGAACCAAGGCTTCCCGCACCAGCATCTTCCACTTATTTCTATAGTAGGATATATATACATGTATAAATTTATTGATAAATTTAGTAGGAAATTATTGGATAAAATCTATAGGTTGTTGTTGTCTTTTGGCGAAATTTATTTTCAAAGGAAAGCAAATATGTCATTCTTAGAGTCAGATCAAAATAGGTCAGATAATAAAAAAAAAAAACTGTTTCTTAATTTATAATGCACATATGGTACAAAGATTTCGATTGAAAATTTTCCACTGATTGAATTTTCAGGTGGATGATTTGTGGACTAACATTACAAAAACAACTACGAATGATATGATATTTGACTGTGCTACTGATATAATTGTTCATATAAAGAAGATGCTTGTTTATCACGGAATAATACCCATTCGTTATTATTCGTCGTATTTAAGTATTTGGAATCAGATATAAATGTTGCACTTGTTGAGCGTGTACATAGATTGATTGAAATGTCTAAAGAATCTCGTTATACGGGGGCAAATGCACATTCGATGGTGGTATTGTTATAAAGGCTTTACACAACATAAATGTATATGTATTGTAGTGAATGTCCTGTGAGAGTTTCATGTGGAATGTGATTTCCGTTAAGATCCCACGTACTTTGCACACGCGCGACAGGTTCAAAGAAAACATCCCCCGATAGTTGAATGGGGGTAGTAACACAATACCCCACAACACGGCGGTCCTTCTGACATCTCCACTACATACTATTATGGGAACGGAGGCGCTAGCTATCTGACATAACTATTTCATTATTGTCAGCAAATGTGGGAACCGCCCCAACACCGTGGGATCATCCCCCATGCCAGATAATCGTTGTCAAATTATAGCGCAATACAATGGACAATTACGTTATCGCAAGGCCAGTACCTTCTACAACCATCACAGTGCAAATCTAATATATTCATATGATTATGAAGTCGTTATACTCCAACTCCCTGAATGAGGGTGCTTTAATATGAAATAAGCCGCTACAAACCTGAAAATGAAAAATTGAAAGTGTGAATTCATATATTAGTTTAATGAATATTACCAACGCTAAATCATATATTAGAATTTCTTCATTTAATTTGAATTTAACATTGTTCATATAATACAAAAGATCTTAATAACTAGACTTCCAAAACTGATATTATTTTTTAAAAATAAAATAAAATTTCCAATAATCCACTCAACTCAAATTTGGTTTTACCCAAACAAATTGTTATTTAGTTTTTAAGCATTATATATTTTTGTAACTGTTTTATTAATATTGTTTTTATCGTTGTTATTATTTATTAATCTTCAAATTTGTAAATGGGTTTTTATTTTTTTCCCCATTCTTTCTATAATTAAATTCTCATGTCAAATTTAAATAAAACATTCTCATGTTAGTTATAGGTAAAAAGATGAAAACACTCTGTACAACTAAGACTATTTCCAAATATGTGTTTTTTCGTGTGTGTAATTAATTAAAATGTTTTAGAATGTACTTTAGAGATGTTATTAGTAAATAGTAGTAGTAGTAAAAAATCAATTTCGGTAATCTTTCTGTAATTTTGGTGGTAAAGTGCAGTTAAACATTTCAATAACCTTTTTTATTTGAAAAAACTATAGATAAATTTTTAAATAGCACACTTTATAGACATTGACACATACAAATATTTATTTATTATGATTTTCATTTTTGAATATTTTCAAAGTAGTACTAAATATCATTTTAAAGAGTTTTATTAGTACAATTAGAACCTGTAAAGTATTAAAACCACAACATGATTTTTTATTTTATTTTTTCATAACAATATGGATGTTTTGTTAGTATTATTATTAAATAATATCAAGTTCTGTTTGGATATTTTGCCGACAAGATACTGTAATAAAAGCACTCGTCGTGTTTTATGAATGAACTGTGAAGTATTCCGTACAACACAATAATAATATGAAGGCTTTCATTCAATCGGTATTTGAAGCCATCAAACAACCCCATTGTGATGGGGTGAGCGCGTGGTATTTGGGATTTCTAGAACCTTCTGAGGATTCCATGTAAACACGCTTGGCGGGAAAATCGGCGTCTCTTTATAACAATAGACTCACCCTACTGTTAATTATTTCCATTTACATTAAATATTTTAATTAAAATCAATATTTGTATAGATAATGGGCAAAATATTTGCGTAATCACAAACATAAAATACATATATGTTGTATTTAAATCCATAGTTATAATTACAGCTATGCCACATTTTGAAAGTATGTTTTCTTAGAGTTTTTTGAATCCTGGATTTAGACACTCGATCGGGATTTATTTTATATTAATCACAATCTCCCAATGTGATGTTTATTTTTAATTCCAGTAAAATTCAGACCTATGATTGTAATATCTTTAAATATTACACTTTTATCATGTAGTTAGTTATTTTTCAATGATTGGTTAAACGATAAACTAATCTTGGGAGTATGGAATATATAAATCCAATTATAATGAAATAAAATATATTTAATAATTAAAATAGTTCACGGGAACGTAACAAATATCCATATAAGGCTATGATAATGAACTTTTATCTATAAAAGTGTCATGCGTATTATGTTTATACATTGGAACAAGCTCGGAACTAATGCATGCGCATATTATACATATACTTGACACATACGCGGGCTGTGGCTACCCGGAAAACTGTAGTCCCTAAAAAAAACATCCAAAATGATCATGGAATTTTGCCTTGAATATGTCAAGAAACTTTTAATGGCGCACTTAACCATATTATATAAGCGAAAGATGATGTAATATTATTAGAAAGATTGACAAGTGACAGATAAATAGTACGAGCGGTAAAAGCGGCACCCCAAGCGGCTATTATACGAAACCTTTTGTGAAAAATTCTACATTTTATTTTAAAGTATTATTGGCACCTATGAATATTTAAGCTCATTGGGCTATAAATAATAAAAAAACGTGTAACTTTCTGTGTATAATTTACAAAATTATCATTAGCATGAAAGGAAAAGCGAACTATTAACCAAAAACAGTTTAATAGTCAACATAGAACTATGTTCATTGAATAAATGTTAATATTTCTTAAGCACACAATCCATATCTGAATATTGAGAGATACATATATCGGCATTAAGGTAATGTGGTTATTTGTGTGTATGATTGATAAATATCGTGAGAATTGTACATGTTGAATGGAATGTAAAGAAACCGGAGCCAGTGTCGGCTAATAGTTATACAACAAAGCTGATCGCTATTCTGAGAAGTAAAGGAAGTGCTTGTCAATACACCCAGCCATATTGTGCACATATCATACGCATCATGTAATGCGAAGACCACCACTGTTACTGCTACTTGCTCTATGTATCTCGCCTTACTACCACAGGGGCTTCACTGACCCATTGACTCCATTACTTGCCATTTTTTACTACACTTTGAAACCTAATTAGCGATGAAATCTTACCGTCTCCTCTGCAGACGTTGGCTTCTCTGACTAAATATTCGACCAAACCGCAGAGAAGCCTGATAATGAGACGCTATGTCACCCCCCAAATAATCATCTAAGGTGTATGAACATTGACTTATGACTGTTTTTTTTGACTGGGCTATTAGATAACTAATAGCCCAGTCAAATTTGGAAGAAAAAGGGCCAAACCTTGAAATTTCAGCTTAGAAGTTGTAATTTTGCATACACCTTTATTTCGGTATTGTAAGCTTCAATGATGTTGAAATCTAATAACACATAGTAGACAAACAAATTTGTAACAGATTTTTTTAAAAAACATTTTTGATAAACCTCACCGTCACCTGATTTTATACCGAATACCGAAATAAAGGTGTTTGCAAAATTACAGCTTCTTTGCTCAAATTCCGAGGTAAAACCCTAATTTGACTGGGCTATAAAGCCTGATCTGGTTTTCCACATTCTGATTATGGAGCTTTTAGTAACGTTTAGTAATTTTTTGGTAGCAATTATACTCGAGGCCCTAGTCATAGTTACACTATTTTATTCATCATCATCATCATAAGCACTCCAGTTCAGTGATGAACCAAGGCTTCCTGCACCAGCATCTTCTACTTATTTACTCCTCCAGTTATTAATACCTAAACTCCTAACTACCTTATAGAATTCGTCCGCCCACCTTAGCCTAGGTCTACCCTGCCTTCTCTTACCCACAGGCTTGCTGGATAGTATTTCCGATACTATCCCTCCTGCTCTTTCCACGTGGCCGGCCCAACCTAATGTTAAAGCCCTAATGAACTGCACTACGTTCACGCTCTTATATAATGAGTAAATCTCATCGTTCCGTCTGATTCTAAATAGTCCCTGTGCCTCCTGAACAGGACCCAAGATCCTCCTAAGAATCTTCCGCTCGAACCTAAGTAGCCTATCCTCCTCAGTCTTGGTAATAACCCATGTCTCTGCACCGTAGGTTAGTACTGGCCTAATTAGCATCTTATATAATTCTACCTTGGTACTTCTACTTAGATATCTTGATCTGAGCAAGCGTACTAAGCCGAAATACGCCCTATTAGCACTTTGCAGGCGAGAGTTTATGTCCTGGTTATTTCCAGCCTCCTTAGTAACCACTGCTCCCAAATATACAAAAGAGTCAACCTGCTGAAAGTGGTCATTGTCTACCTTCAGGCTACGATGTGCTACCAATTCCGAGTTGGATGTCACATGCATATACTGACTTTTTTCAACGTTTATAACTAATCCTACTGTTTTAGCGGCATCCCTTATTGCTCTAACCTTATCAATTAACACGTTCTTAGTTCTAGCGATAATATTTACGTCGTCTGCGAAAGCGAGTACCTGAAAAGACTTATAGAAGATATTAGACTTATTGCTACAACCTGCAAGACGCATAACCTTTTCTAAAACTAATGAAAATAACAGGGGGATATCACGTCCCCCTGTTTTACGCCTGCTCTGGTGATGAAAGACTCCGACAGTACACCATTTATCCGTACGTAGTTTTGGTGTCTGTCAGCGTCATTTTTGAGAGACTTATGAGTTTTTCGGGAAACCCAAACTCTCTCATCGTGCTGTAAATAATATCCCTATCGATTGTGTCGAATGCCTGCCTAAAATCTACGAACAAGTGATGAGTCTCCACGTCGGCCTCATTACACTTCTCTAATATTTGCCTAATTGTAAATATTTGGTTCATTGTTGAACGCCCTGGTCTAAATCCGGCTTGGTAGTCTCCCAAGCATTCCTCC